>CATIWQ010050243.1:0-29641 GCA_949673415.1 Euphorbia schlechtendalii | reverse complement strand
GCATTTTTAGGTAACCTAGGATGCTAAAAACACTCTCTGTGGTTGCATTTTATGCTCCATACCACTCTCCCCTTTTTTCAGTGGTTGCATTTTATGCTCCATACCACTCTCTCATTTTTTTCTTTTAAGCATATGTTTTTTAAGTACTTTGTACTTTGTACCCATATTTCATGCTATGCTTTCTTTTCTTTTTTTCACTCAATGAATGGTTGCAGTTTCTGCTCCGTACCATTCCTCACCTTTTGCATAACTCATTGGTTACCCTCTCTTCCTTTTGATTTTTCTCTCTTAATACCCTCATCCTTTATTGATCAATTTCAAAGTATTATGGCTATAGTTTCCTAACACTTTAAACATACTCAATGCTTATAGGACCTACTCGAGATTTGCATATAAAACTCATAGTAAGAATACCATTAGATATTACTCCACTTAAACTTATCAGAAGCATTAAGCCAAAACTATATAACTTATACTAATTCATGTTGCATTGAAATGTAAATCGAAACTTACTTGGAATGTTGCTTTTAAATGTTATTCACCACTCATCCTTGCTAATAATGTTGTGCTACTAACGCTCAAATTCAACATGCGCTCAATTTTTTCACTAACGTCAAACTTGTAAAACCTAACACACTAAGAAAAATTTTCAAATTTCTTCGATTTTTTTAATTTTTATTCTTTTTTTTTAGATTTTATGGGATTTTTACAAATGCCCCCTTACACTTAAGGAACACAATTTCCTCATTGTGAGACATTATAAAAATAAAAACTAAACTACTAAAGCTAAAGCTAGTCTAAAAATAATTGAATATAAAGCTAAGGAAAGATAAAACTCGTTTATTGTGAAGGAGAATCCGGTGGACTAGGAGTGAATTGACAATTCTGTTTTCTAAAGAATGAAAGTAATTTTCGAAGCATCGATTTATTACTTTTCTTTAGAATCTTCATATCTCTCTTCATGACTCCAAGTTCCACTTGGCAATTATCCAACTTAAGTTGCATGCTAGCTTTCCAATCTTCTGGAGCTTCTTCGTCTTCACTTTCTTCTTCAACTTCAATCATTGGTTCTTTTCCTTTGCAATGGTTCACGGATGGATTTGATGGTCTGACGGAAGAATCTTCTTGAGTTAAGTTGAGCTTCTTGGTGTGGTTGGAGTAGGAATAAAAAGAATAAACACCATTGTACTCTTGGAGTAATTCGGTGTTCTTCAAATAATTTCCATCCAGATATCGAAAGTACTCACCCGGTTGTTGAACATAGGGGAGTTCACCTCTTGTTCCCAAGACTATGGCGATGATAATCTCGGCCACTCCAATTTTACTCCTCATGCTCGTTGAGTTCTTCTTCATCATATCCCAAATTAAATCCATAATTTCCGCTTTTTGCTTCATCATAGTGCAAGAAAGAACAAACAAGTCCTTCTTTTGAACTTTAGTATTCTAGACTTGACAAAATACCAAAGTGGAAAGGTATTTGTGGAGAAGGAGAATACATTCATCCTTCATGAGTTTGTTAGGAGAATTTTTGGGATCGAAGACTCTCTTACCCGATAAATTTGCCCAAACTCGGTTAGGTTGAAATGAGTCCGTTATGCTTGCTGAATTGGCAATCTCGAAACCGAACCAATCACTCATCATCTCTCTTATGACAGTGTATTGCTGTCCTTGATTCTGAAACTGAATCGGCCTCTTCCTTGAATCTTCATAATCGAATGTCACCGAACATTCGAGAATCCAGTCTCGATTTGGTGGGAATCGCATATCCACAAATTTTGAAAGACCAAGAATTAAAAGGTATGCTTCCATCTCTTGTCGGAGATTAAGAGTTTCCAATAAAACCAGATCGAGGAATATCATCCCAGTGATATCCAATTTGCTTAATTTTTAAAATCTTCTGCCTTCTTCTCTCATCCTTAATGGGAATGGACAATCGGATTCTTCTTGAATCAATTGTGTACTTCTCTTTTGTGCTGCTCTTTTCACACGAGTCATGTTGGTTTGAAGATAAAGGATCGAAAATAGTTTAGATACTTGAATGTAGAAGATTAGAATTTTCAGAAATTTTGGAGGCTCTTAGAAGGTATGGTGTTTAGGGTTCAACTTGGACCTATTTATAGAGGTATATTTGGACTCTAATTGGTCATTAATGGGATTATAGCCATTTGGGGTCAAAAGTAGCCGTTGATGGTGGTTTTGTCCTGGTCTTTTGGCCTAATTTGAATTTGAAAATAACCAGAGAATCCATCTAGAAAATAGTATAGTGCATGACCTGATATCCTTTCTAACATTTGATCTATAAATGGTAAAGGGAAATGGTCTTTCCTAGTTCTATAATCTATACAAACTCTCCATCTAGTTGTTGTCCTAGTAGGAACTAAGTTACCCTTTTCATTCTAATTACAGTAATACCTCCTTTCTTCGGAATGCAATGAACAGGGCTGACCCATTCACTGTTTGAAATTGGATAGATAATTCCTGCATCTAGTAACTTAATGATTTCCTTCTTAACGACTTCCTTCATGTGAGGATTTAATCTTCTCTGCCTTTCTATTCTGGGTTTAGTCTCATTTTCAAAATTTATGGAATGCATCACTATATTAGGACTAATTCCTCTAATATCGAAAATTTGCCAACCAATACTCCTAATTCTCCCCTTTATTGTTTCTAATAATGCTTCTTCCTGCAGACTACATAACTTACTAGAAATGATAATAGGTAGGGTATTGTTGCTTCCTAGAAATGCATATTTTAAATGAACAGGCAATCGCTTCAGTTCTACTAAGGGTGGTTTATATATAGAAGGTGGTATAGGATCATCTTCTCCAACTAATTTTTCAGTTTCAGAGGAATATTCTAAATTTCTAAGGGATTTAGATGTTGATTCTTCAAAAGACGTAACATGACATATTTCATCTACACAAGCATCAATTAAGTTATCGATCATGTATTCTCCACAAAACTTATCCCAATGCATGTTAGCAAACATTTTGACTCTAGATTAAACAAAATAACAAATATATATAAAAATAAATTAAAATAAAGAAACCTAAAACTAAAAAAAATAAAAATGTACCTTATTTCCAGTAATAAAACTTTAGAACTTACTCGGCTTCCCAACAATATCTTCAAAATGCATTTGCCTTCCCCGGCTACAGCGCCAAAAACTTGTTCGCCACTTTTCTACTGATAAGTTTAATCAATAATGGTTCCAAAATCTCATGAACTATTGGCTAATAACTATGCCAAAATCTTGTTCACAAATAAATGTAGGTGTTGTCAATACCCCTTATCACATAGAAAAATGATGATAACTGCAAGTATAAAGTTACGATGTAGTTTTAAAAGATATCGAACCCACAGGGAAGGAACCAGGTCTAAAGATAAACTAGGGAAGAAACAAAGTAAAATAAAATAAAAATAGAATAGAGGTTTTTAAGGATAAGAAGATTAGAATGAAAAAGTTGAGTAAATATAGATGTGATAGATTAGAGACTCTAAATTAATAGATTTTCACTACGAACAAGTATAGCAAAGAAAACATGCAAGATCAACGAAGATGTTACGACACACTAGATTAATCTAACAAACCGGTTCAACACACTCAAATGTTCAATTATTCGCCGCAGAGCAACACATGAAATAACTTTTCTAAGTCTAGTGCAAATGAGAAAAGATTGTTATATAAACCTGGACAACATCAATACTATGCTTAGTACGGGTCGCTCTCACATAGCCACATTCAGCAAGTTACCATTCCAAAAATGTTGGCTCACTAAATAGCATTATATCACAGATCCAATAATTATACACGATATTGTTAACCCCGAAACTACTCTTAAAATTAACGCCAATGCATATAACTTGATTAACATAAAAGACTTATCACGAAATATGCATTATGACACATAGACATATTATATACTTCTAAATAGAAATTATAAGTAGAAAGAAAAGCAAAGTTGTAAGGTATGCAAGTGAAAGCTAAAGTTTATCAAACCTTATCCACACTTTAATGGGAGTGGTCAATTCTCGCAATTCCTGCGTCTGCTTTGAATTCGGTCTCGGTCCATATAGAACTTCCGCTAGGATGCAATTCTTTGCGAATATCAAACAAATGAATATTGAAGAATGAAAACTTTTATTGATAAGTGATTTGCAAGTACACTTATAAAACAATCACTCGAGAATATAGAGAAATCTACTAATCGGAATAAGGATTCGAATAACCTAAACATTTTCTCGCTAACACTTAAGAATGTAGTGAATCTAACTATACACACACTATATTTAACCTTTTTTTCTCTGCTCTTCCTTTTATTGCACTGAAGGCATACCACACGAAATTGGTTGGCATTGGAGCCCTATTTATAGAGTTTGAAGGGTTACATCTATCCAAACGAAGAGTCACATCCATTGGTGAAAGATTACATCTCTTAAATGTGATTTGTTGAGAGGCTTTGATTCAATCCATAATGGATAGGCACCTTTTCATGATTGGTTGACTCCTGATAAGTGTCTTTTCATTGGTAGTTGATGGCGGTTGATCATGCTTATCTGGCAGTTGGTAGTTGAGAAGATAATACTAGAAAACCATCCATGTCATGACCGTGATATGTGATTCGCGACCGTGAACCTTTGATTGGTAGATTTCTTTTTCTGAAGTGAACAGGTCACGACTGTGAATTGAGTTTTCTTCAGAAATCTCCTTGTAACTTCATTGATCTTCGACAGCTTTGATCCTAAGCAAAATCTTTAAGTTCCACGTATCATTTTGCACCCTTTTCACTCTTTTTTCATAGAATTCCACTTTAGTTCATTTTACTCCCAAGATTTACCTAGTATCTTCATTTGCATAAAAACAACTACATACCACATGAAATCTTTTATATGAAGTATAAAAATGACTAAAACTATAGTGTTTATATTATAAAATTATAGTGATAATGAGTGTAATTATACACTTATCAATAAGTAGTATTGATAACACCTATACTTTACGTGAACAAGTTTTTGGAACCATTAATATATAGCCAAACTCTTTGCGAAAAAGTTATTAAACTTATCAGTAGTAAAGTAGCGAATAGAAATAAGTACCTTTTGTTTCTTGGGATTGTAAAAGATGTAACCCGTAGTCTCCTTAAGAGGTAACCTACAAATAAACATCTATCAGACTTAGTATGAAGCTTACCTGAATTAGTCTTTTCAACATAAGTAGGACATTCCGAAACTCTCAAGTGAGAAAGAGCTGGTTTCTTATCATACACATTTCGTATGGTGTTTTATCAATTGATTTTGAGGGCACTCTATTTGAAATATAAAATATGTTCTCAAATGCATAATCCCAAAAGGATCTGCTGAGTTCTGCTTAGCTCATCATGGACCAAACCATATCAAGTAGGGTTTTATTTCTCCTTCTGACACTCTATTTTTTTAAGGTGTATACGGAGGTGTCCATTGGGATAAAATACCATTATACCTAGATAATCCTAAAACTCTTGGCCCAAGTATTCACCTCCTCTACTTCAATTCTAAATACTTTGAATCTCTCAAAACTTTCAAGCTTGTGTCTCATAAGGTACAGATAACAATATTATGAGTAATCATCGATAAAAGGTTATGAAGTAGATGAAAACTTCATGTGTCTTAACACTCATTAAACCGCATACATCAGAATGTATGATTTCCAAAGTACTTGTTGCATGCTAACCCTTTCTTTAAAGGTTTATTTGTCATCTTTCCTATTAAACACGGTTTGCATGACCCATTGGGCCCAATTCAACACATTTTTATAACTTAGTTAAGCGAGTCTCATTTATATGGCCTAGATGATAATGCCACAGTATGAAGATTTCTCATTATCTAACTCTGATGTCTTAGTAGTATTCATATTTAGAATCTCAATTTTAGTATCTAGAACATAAAAGCCATTCAAACACATTCTACAAGCATAAAGAATATTATCACACTGAATTTGTCATTTATTATAAAATTTCAAATCCTTTTATTACTAAATATGTAATAATAATAATATTCGTAGTAACGATAGGAATGTAATAGAAATTGCTCAAAACTAAAACAAGGCTACTGGGGAAACAAAGGTTAAATGTCCCTACAGGTGTTGCAACAACCTGTGCTCCATTTCCAACTCTTAGGTTAATTTCCCTCTTTGTAAGCCTGCTACTGTTCCACATCCCTTGCATAAAATTACATATATGAGTACTACAATCATGATCCAATACCCATGTAGACTCATAAAAAACTGTAGAGAAATTCTCTATCATGAACATACCATAACTAGATGCCTCAATTATCTTCTTCTTCACTCGGCATTTTTCATGAGTCTCCTCTTAACTTTGAAAGCCCTTGACTTTCTTATCTTTCAATCCTTAACAACAAGTTAATTTTCAATTTTGTCTCTAAACTGAATATCTTAATGCTCCAATAAGTCCACCATTTTGAAAAAATTACAATAATCTTCGATGCCATAGAAATATGTTTTTGAAATTGTCATACCTTTTGGGTAGACCTTTCAATATAATCTGTTTCAAGCCTTCCTGATCATAAGTAATTCCCAAATTTTTAACAGTTCTGAATTATCACAAATAGTCATGGAAAACTCAACAACTGAGGTGTTAGCCACTAGACTTACAGAAAACATGAATCTATCTTGTTCATCTATCATGATAAGTTTTAGAAGTATGGACTCTAAGTCCATGTCTTTGCATAGATTCTTATACTTTGGAAGCATCGCATTGACCATAAAATTCTTGACAAATTCACAATCCCTTTTATGCTTTACATATTCATCTATCTGATATGTGAAAGAATCTTTTTCGAGGAGTTCGAGATCTAGATTATCCAACACATAATCAAAACAAAGACATTTCAAAAACTTTGTCGCAATCTCAAACCACTCATGAAAATTATTTCCTTTAAAAACTTTGTTGTTAGATAGACGCTTATCTGTGTTAGTGTTAATTATTTCCACCTAAATATAAGATAGAAATTGTTCAGACATTAGTATATGTTCATAACTCCCACTATATCCTTGAACTTTAACTCTATGTAACAGCCACAGACTTTTTCTTATTATATCAACGAATATATATATACATATATATATATATATATATATATATATATATATATATATATATATTACCAACGAGATGTATAATTATAAAAGATCATTGTTATATAATAAAGAATCCTTATTATTGATCAACAATAATCCAAAATGGTTTGTACATTAGTAACTAATAAAGATATATGGCCTTATTTACCTCTACGGCATACATCATGTCTAAAATGAGAGCCATCGGAGAGACGATCTCATAGAGACTAGCAGCTGTCTGTCGATCGGTAGTAAGTCTTTGCTGCCTAGGAGGATTGGGCAGGCTTTACCCCATGCGTGATGGGAAGGACGATGATGAGGCGGTCGATAATGAGCTGAGAGATGGTAGCCCATGATACGCCTTTGTGTTTCTTTTATTTGGATATTTTTGTTGGCCATACTATCATACATTTGATATTTGAAAGAACAGAACTCTGTATGTTTTATGAATTTTTTCACTTTGCCTTTGAGCTTTAATATATGATAATTTCCCATTTCCATTTTTGGATGCCGACAATGCTTGGTGGAGTTTGAAAAAAATATTTAGAATACTTTTTGGGTTGTTTTGCAAGTTTGGAACCAGAAACGGATGAAAGGAGGTAAAAAAGGGCAAATCCGGCTAGCTAAGCCAGCACCGGTCTAGTCAATGGATAATGATCGACACTATTGCTGTTAAGAGGACCACAACCAAAAAACCTGACCAGCGCCGGCATAGATTGTAGGGGCACCTGGCTCGATTTTCAACTTTTGTTGTTTTGTAGTTTTTCTTCGTTTTCTTCGATTCTTTCACTATGTTTCCCCATTTTTTTCCCTGGAAAGCCATAATACGTGACTTATATCTTTTTTAGGCACCCTCAAAAATCCATATTGGAAGAAATTGGAGATGTTTGGGCTATGGAGATTTCTGTATTTAGCTTTTCACCCCACAAACAACACATTTATTCAAGCGAAGCTCACTTTCTAAGATCCCTTAAGTCCTTTCTTCCGCATCTCAACCTAAGAGTTATGCCCCATGATGGAGGAGTATCAGGCCATTCTAGGCAACCCTTGTCCCTGATGATTTCCCATTGTGGTGCTAAGTTATTGGTTTTGAGATGTAGATTTATTGAGAGGGTTGTGGAACTTAAACTTCACTAAACATTTCCTATCTCATCCCCTGGAAATTAGAGGCTTCTGAGTTGTCAAGGTCTTGGATTTGGGCTTATCTACTATGTGACATCACGTCACTAGGCCATTTATGGTGGCCATTCTTATCATAGCGGAGTTAATGTACAGAGTAGGTAGCGTCACCCCATTTCGACTGATTTCTACCATTACTAGTATATCTAAGGGTCGTAACATGTCACTATAGGACTAGTGGATAATTTATGCATGGAGATTGCAAGGACTGATCCTAGCCTGATTAGAGACCACTTTACCCTATTAGAGGTAAACACATACTCTCATCATTTCACATAAATTCACGCATAGCTAGTTTTGAGACAAAACTACAAGTTTGGCTCTTGGAGAAACTAGCTTTGTTTCATGAGCCGAGATGATCCTATGAGAAGTACAAGGTCATATAGTACAAGATCTTATGGACTATACATTGCTGACCACCACAAATTGACAATCGATGATTGAGTATAGATCATAAGAGGATACATAGATAGCCAGATCCTCTAGGTTTGCCCTTGGTGGATGGTTACGGACTTTGCCACCCATGTTCATGCTTATTGTGTCTACCTACTCCTTTTACAGGGAATTACTTCCTAATTCATAGCATGACTTTATTAAGAGTATGGGAAGACTCAACGAGCACCTAGAGATTCTTGCTCTATCATGCACCTAGCTAGGACCACAATTACCTGACAATATCATTGAGAGATGAGGGTAACACACCTATTTTGTTACGTTGGACCATGCTTGCCAAGAGACCATTGAGACCGATGTCTACTACTAGAGATGGCTACAAGAGATTCGAGAGCTCACTGACCCAGACAAGCACGAAGGGGCTACTTTGTAGTGGAAGTATGTGAAGAGGAGGTTGTAGTAGAGGATTTTATGAGATGAGAAGAGGCCGTTGATACATGTTGATGCAAATAAGGAAGCAAACATAGCCTATTTTTATCTATGCTTTTGATGCTTTTGATTTTGACGTAGAATTATTAGCTTTTATTTAAGAATAGGATTGTAAGCAATATTAATTCAAACTGCAATGAATTAACTACTATATTGTGTTACTTGCATTGTTTTTACACTGCGGCACATGAGTATTTAAAAATAGATTTCAATAGTAATGATCTTTACATTTAATAAAATTAAAAGGGTACAAAGGTTCATGATACAAAATATCCAATGACCTAGCCCCTACTACCAAAAAAACTTTCATTTTTCAAATTAATGTCTCACTATTTTCACTCTTCATCCTTATTTTTTCCCAAAGCACCCTTTTCGAGTTTTCACTTTAGCGGACTAATCAGTAAAAGAATACCCTAACATTTGCTCAACTATATGAAGAAAGATAGTTGACGGCCTTGCTACATAATTTTTTTTATTTCAAGTGTTGCTTTTTCACAATTTAGTTATTTTCCTAAACATGATAATGCTTTCGCCTATCCTAATTGATCGGGTTCAGGAACTCATTATCATCCTTATCAATGCCTTTGACTGCTCCTTTACTAAGGACTTTCTTGATCATGAACGGGCCTTCCAAGTTGGGTCTGAACTTCCCCCTAGCATCAACATTAGAGGGCTTCAGCTTAATACTAAGTCCCTGGCTTTTAAAGGCTGCCTCTAGTGCCTGACTATGCTATTGTAGGCTCTCACCATGCACTGTTGATACATCTAAAGGTGATCAAGGGCCTTCAAGCAATGTTCATCAATCATATTCAACTGCTCAAATCCAGAGTTTTCCCAATTTAACTCTTTTAGTCTAGCTTCCATAGCTACCCTTAGAGATTCAACATTAATTTCCACCAAAAGAATAGCTTCCATCTCAAAGACTAATGAGAAAGAAGTTTGTTCTGTTAGAGTTTGTTCACTAGTTGTGTATCCCAAAGCACAAATGGAAGCTTATCTGCCCAATCATGGTAAGTAGTTACCATTTTGGACAAGATTTTCTTGATACACTTATTCGCTGCTTCCACTACTCCGATGGCTTGAGGTCTATAAGGAGAAGAGAGATGATGCTCGATGCCATATTTCTCGATTAAATCAACCATTACCTCTTGGAATTTGACCCCCATTATCGGATACAATATAGAGAGGCATCCCATAATGCACGAAGATATGCTTCTCAATGAACTTGGCCGTTTTCTTAGCTGTTATATTGGTGAAGGATTTGGCCTCTACCCACTTGGAAAAGTAGTCAATAGCCACTACGATGCACTGATGCCCATTAGTGAAAGAGGGTCAGATCTCACCAATAACATTAATCCCCAACACCGAGAATGGCCAAGGAGTTGAAAGATTATGGAGATCTGACAGAGATAAGTGACTAATGTCCCCATATATCTAGCATTCATGACATTTCTTTGTTTTAGTGATGCAAACGGCTATCATGGTGGTCCAAAAATAAACTTGTTGTTGAATTTTTTTTGCTAAGGCAAAGTCATTCATGTGAGGGGCATAGTCTCCCCCATGCATATGATTCATCACTAGAGTTGCTTCTTTTTCTAAAAGACAATACAGAAGTAAGATGTCACTAGTGCGGTTAAAGATATCATCATCGATAATTCTAAATTAAGCACCCAACCATTGAAGAGATAACCACTCTAAATATGTTTCCCTTAGAGGAAATTCCCCATCTTGGATCAATCGGACTATTTCCTGGTACTAAAAATTCTCATTCATGCTAATACCGGCCGAGATGGCACGATAATAGAATGGCTCTGTAGATGATTGAAGGACCACGGGTCTGATGGGTTTTGTTTGAGCACCTTCCCACATACAGGCTAAGGTAGCCAAGGAATCCTCCATTTGATTCTCATCCTGAGGAATATGCCATATTAGACACTTCTTAAATTTAGTGACTAACTCCCATACTACATCAAGGTACTGTTTAAGTGACTCTTTTTTAATTTCTCAATCATCAAGAACTTGCTAAATGAAAATGGAATCACTAGTGATAGTAACTTTAGTTACCCTGGCATTTCTCAAAGCATGCATACCAAAAAAGCATGCCTCATATTTTGCCTCATTGTTAGTGATTAGAAATTCAAGATGCTTAGAGAATGGGATAACCTCATTCTACGTCGTCCCTAAGATAACCTAGAGACCTACTTTTAGACATGATGTATGGCCTAGAGGCAATTAGGGTGATATGCCTTAATTATTATAATGTTCAAACGATTTCAGATTATTATTAATATTAATTAAGGCATCTATGTTTCTTATTAGTGTTTTATTATTTATTTATGTATCTCCCTGGTATCATATATGTATAATATTATATATATGCGCATTGATAAGACATAGTTCGTGACTACTTCATTACGTAAAAGTGGGAGAACTTAGTGGGAGCTATGTGGTGTGAAAACTACACATTAGTCTTACTATGAATAGTCTAAATATCCCTAGTCATCTTTTCAATGAGACTGGACATCAGTAGAGTAGATAGACTAGCATGTGTAGGCTTACTCCTTGGATGAGATCCAAGAAACTGATCTCACTAGCTGAAGGTGGTACATTGAGTTAACACATGTGTAGTACATTGGAGACTGCTATAAGATAGACACTCGGAAATAACTATATCCATGTGTTGGTGTCATATCTTATTGCAGTAGTAGTACAAGTATACTTAGAACTGAGAAACTAGTAACCTTATATAGGAGTTGTTATACTTTGTGTCAGACTTATTCATACCCTAGCGTTCAAGATGACACGTGTGATTACAAGTATAGTGATGATCATATCTTGGTAAGCCGAATAGTCAAGATGGGATCCATCGATCCTGATATAGTTATGTAATGGGAGATGTACCTTAGGGCCCCTTGTTGAAGTGATAAACTCATAAACCTTTGATCAGAGTATAAGATTGATAGAACGGGTTTCTAGTCAATCTTGATACATAATGGCTGAGTGGTGTTTTTCTTGAACAAGTCTAATTCCAGGATAGCTATGACTATTACATGAGCTAATACTTAATCCGAGCTCAATAAACTAAATGTTACTTAACTTGATGGAAGGAGTGTATTGTATTGGTTAATATTGCAGAACTAGATCAAGTCATAAGCACGTGACGTTCTAAGTATTAGGGGATCATACGCCTATGCTAGAAAGCCCATTTGATTGTTTAGAGCTATCGGGTGCCACATCGATCTGGAACACTAAGCCTAAAGGTTCTCGATGGGAAGCCAAGTTTAGGTTAACCTCTAGTGGCTCAATACTTTGGGATCCTATGAGTTCACACACTTTGGGTCTTTATCGAACTAAGTAAAGAACCTATAGACTTAGTCTGTATCAAAAATACAAGTTTTTGAATTCGTTAGAAGAATTATTAATTTGTTGGATTGAATTAATAATTAAAACAAAAAAAAAGGAAATAGGGAAAAATTTCATAGAGCAGAGTAAGGGAATTTTTTCCCATTACAAGTGGTCCTCCAATGAACATGGGTTTTTCAAAGTGGGGCCTGTGTGACTGCCACGCGAGTTGGAAAAGCTCACGGGTTGCTAGCACGAGGGGGCAAGCATGTGTGCCTTAGCAAGCTGCAATGGGTAATGCTTGCGGCAAGGTAAGGTGCAACCTGCGCAGGTTAGCTAGCGGGTCACCATGACCCATGCAGGTAACTCAATTAGGATGGGATGGGAATATTCCCATCCCATCTATTTATTGAAGGAGAGTCTAACACTCCCCCTTTTCTCTATATATAGGCCTCTAGCTCCTCTCTTTATTCACAATAGAAAATAGCTTCTGCTTAGATTTTCTCTCTAAATTCCACATCCTTCTTATCATTTGTTGTGCGAGATCCTTCACGAGTTTCTCCAAACAATTGAAGAATTCCTTTTGAAGGCTCTTTCTAAAGTGTGCTTTATTTATTATTTTTGGGTTAGTCTTTGAGCGGTTTAGTAGCTGCTGTTTACTAACAGGTTCTTCCTCAATGAGGTTTTGGTCATTGACAATCCATGTGGATCAATCATAGAGGCTCTCCTATTTTGAAAGCTCATGTTAATGAAGTGCTACTAAATTACTCAAAGGGAACAGTGCTACCAAAAGAGAGAGAGCATGCATCAATTGGTAATGCTCTAACCTTAAATGCTAGGTTTCTTTTTTGAGCTTTATAACCTAAAAGTATCTATGAAACATTTTAACTTAGATTATATCAATCATGGTATGCCTAGGAGATCCTTTAGATTAATTTAATGTTTTGAAATTCCGCCTTGCTATCTTGCATGTCCAATAACTGTCTTGATTAACCAGCACCTACCCCTCCATGATTCATATCCCCATCAAAGAACATTTTCCAGTTTTCATTCACTAACTCTACGATTGTTAGTTTCTCATCAGGGTAATCTAAGTTCTCATCATAGTCAGAGTCGAGGGCTTGATTGGTAAGGAATTTGGAAACTGCTCATCCCCAAATCCCTTTCTTCGTGACATATTTAATACCTAATTCTAAGAGAAGAAGTAACCATCAAGAGAGCTTACCGGCTAATATCAGAGAATGGCATAGATACTTCATTGGATCAATCTTAGCCACTACTTGGATTTTGTAAGATTGGAAGTAATACTTGATCTTCTTAGTGAGACTGAACATTATCATGCATGTCTTTTCAACAACCATGTATCGGCTCTCATACTCGAAAAGCTTTTTGATAAGATAGTACACTGCTCGAGCTTATCATTTTATTCTTGGATAAGCATTTCCCTTACTATACACTCCTCGATACCCAGATATAGAAGTGAGTGGCTTCTTGTGCTTATAATCTTTGTTTCGTGGGTGGACAAAGTGTTGGTTAAGCAGGACAGTAATTGAACATGCAAAGGTTACAAGGTGAAATTTCAAACCTTAAAATTAACCAAAGGATCTCATAAGCATGCCATGATTGATATAACCTAAGTTAAGATGTTCCATAGATACTTTTAGGTATATAAAATATATAAATGAAACCTAGCATCAAAAGATTAAAGCATTACTAATTGATGCATGCTTGATCTCTCTTTTGGTAGTGGCATTCCCTTTGAGCAATTCCAATAGCATAAGCTTCCAAACTAGGAGACCCTCTATGACTTGATCTACAAGGATCTTCACCGACCAAAACCTTGATAAGGTAGAACCTATTAATTGATAGCAGTTGCTAGATCACTCATAAATCAACCTGAAAACTAAAACTTGAAAACTCACTTAAAAACATAGAGCTTTCGAAAAGAACTCTTCAATTTGTTTGGAGAAACTCATGGAGGATCTCGCACAACAAAAGAAGAGGAGAGTAGAAATCAGAGAGAAAATAACCTCTAAACTTTTTCTAGTGTGTAAATAATGAGAGGCTTGAAGCCTATTTATAGGGAAAATGGGGGAATGTTAAGACTCCCCCTCTAACTCTACATAGGATGGTAAGCAGATCAACCGCGCGGGTATAGGTACCCGTGGGTTGACCTGCGGGTTACCACAAGGTAAGCCCTAGCAAGCTTGACTTGTGCCACAAGTTACGGCTTGCGAGCCTTCCCACAAACCAAGATTGCGGGCTTGCATGTAGGCCACGCAAGCACCGCCTTGCGGTAGCGCTTGCGGCCTGCAGCCCACTATCGCTTAAGGGTTGCCCACCGCACTAGCGAATTGCGATTCTAGTGGCTCACGGGGTAGCCGAGCAGGCCCCCTTTGAGCAACCCGTGTTCGTTTTGGGGCCTAATCGCAATGGTAAAAATCCCTTGCTTGCTTCGTGTAACCTTTTCCCTATATTCTCCTAATTCCCTTTTAATTATTAATTTGATAAAACCAAATAATAATTCTTCTCACCGATTTCACAACTTGTATTTTCGATATAGATGATAAGTTTATATTTACACTTATAATCATGATATTTTCAATCATAAAACACTATGGTTTAAGTCATTTTATACTTCATATAAAAGATTTCACATGGTATGTATTTGTTTTTTATGCAAATGCAGAAACTAGGTAAATCTTGGGAGTAAAATGATCAAAAGTTCAATTCTATGGAAAAAGAGTGAAAAAAGTACAAAAAGATACGTAGAACACAAAGATTTGGCTTAGGATCGAAGTTGTCAACGATCGGTAAAGTTGTAAAGAAGAATCATGAAGAAACAACATTTCACGATCATGACATCTATTCACGGTTGTGACTTATCACTTTTCATAAGCACAAAACTGCCAATCAATGTTCACGATCGTAACATGAGATTTGAGGGTGCGGCTTGTGATGGTTAATGGTTATCTCTTATCAACTACCAATTGCCAGATAACAACGATCAACCGCTATCAACTGCCATCAACTACCAACTAAAAAGACACCTTTTGGAAGTCAACAAATCATGAAAAGGTGTCTTTCAATTGTGGATGAGGATGAATCTTTACATCTAACCAAAATGAAGTGATGCAACTCTTTGCCAATGGACACGACTCCTCATTTGGATAGATGCAACCCTTCACACTCTATAAATAGGTCTCCAAAACTCCACAATTTTATGTATGGGATGATAGGCGTGGTATGTGGTATATAGTGTATACATGCATACTTAATTTTAGAGATAAAATCATGTAGATTTCATTTCGTTCTAAGTTAACAAGAAAATGTATAAGTGCTTCGAAAGCTTATTTCGATCACTAGATGTCTCTACATATTCGAGTGATTGTTGTATACGTGTAATTGCAAATCACTTATCAATAAAAGTTTTCATTCTTCAATATTCGTTTATTCAATACTCATAAAGAATAGCATCCTAGCGGAGGTTCTGTATTGGCCGAAACCGAATTCAAAGCAGATGTAGGAATTGCGAGAATCGACGATTCCCATTAAAGAGTGGATACGATTTGATCAACTTTAGCATTCACTTGCATACCTTACAACTTTGCTTTGTTTTCTACTTATACTTTCTATTTCAAAGTTTATGATATGTTTATGTGTCATATTGTGTATTTCGTGTTGAGTCTTTTATATTAATCAAGTTATATGCTTTTGAGTTAACTTTAAGAATGATTTTGAGGTTAACAAGATTATGTATAATCACTGGATCTATGATTAAGTGAGCCAACATTTTTGGAATGGTAACTTGCTAAATATGGCTATGTCAGAGCGACCCGTACTAAACATAGCACTATTGTTATCTAGGTTTATATAATCATCTTAATTCGTTTGCACTAGACATAGAAAAGTCATTTCATGTGTTGCTCTGTGGTGAATAATTAAATATCTGAGAGTCTAGAACTGAATCTGTTAAAGTAGTCTAGTGTATGAAATATCTTTGATGATTTTGCATGTTTTCTTTGCTATATCTATTCGTAGGGATAATCTATACCAATTTCTTCTACCCTAATCTATTTATTTACCATCATATCCCAACCAACCCATCAACAATAAAATTATCTATTTTATTTTCTTTGTTCCGTTACTCTTGTTGATCATTAGAACCGAATTTTTTCCCTGTGGGTACGATATCTTTTAAAACTACATTGCAACTGTATACTTGTAGTTATCATCATTTTTCTATTTGATAAGTGGTATTGACAACACCTGTACTTTAATGCTAAAATCTTGCGAACAAGTTATTAAACTTATCATTAGAAAAGTGGCGAACAACTTTTTGCCGCTGTTGCCGGGGAGGGCAAGTGTGCTCTAGAAATCAAATTACAGGAGAACGGGCAATTATATTTATATTATATTTCAATTAGATTTATTTTTATTTTTGTTTTAGTTTTACATGTTTATATATTGTTTTTAACATATTTTTCTTACTTATTCATTGATTTTTGTTTCTAGCGTGTGCATGCCAAGTACGCATAGTTTTGGAGAAAGTTTGGCATCTTTCAAATCAGAAATAAAATGATTTGGTATGACAAGGAAACGGAAAAATAAGAGACAAAGAAAAAGGATGGCTGAATTAGACCCACCACCAATTGAGGATCAACCTCAACTAAGATTCATGGATTATGTCATTCCAACCATCAATGGTAATAATTAAGAAATTAATAGACCACCAATTGACACAAATTAGTTTGAAATCAAGCTAGCATTCCTTCAAATGATTAGCAATAATGTGCAATACTATGGTCTACCCAATGAAAATCTGAATACTCACTTTGCAAACTTTTTAGAAGTTTGTGATACTTTCAAAATGCCCAATGTACCTGATGAAGCAGTTAAACTTCGCTTATTCCCATTTACACTCTGTGATAAAGTGAAAGTTTGGTTGAATTCATTACCCCCAAATTCAATCACTACTTGGAACAAATTAGCCCAAGCCTTTCTGACTAAATAATTTTCTTTAGCCAAAACAGCAAGACTCATTAAAGAAATCACTTTCTCTTTACTCAGAAGGATAGTGAATCCTTGTACGAAGCCTGGGAACATTATAAGGAACTAGAGCGAGTTTGTCCTCATCGTGGTTTACCCCAAAATCTTATTTTGAAAACTTTCTACAATGGATTAAATCATGCTACAAGAGGAGCAATTGATGCTATGGCTACGGGATCTCTTATGAAGAAAACTAGTCAAGAAGCTTTTGATCTTTTGGAAGATATGGTGAATAACAATAGTATGTGGCCATTGGAGAGAGCACAGATAAGTATCACTAATCCTACCCATTCGCATGCTGCATCTACATCTTCTAGTTCGGTTAAAATGGTCAAAGAATTAGACTTTATTTCTATTATGTAAGCATAAATATCTGCTTTATCTAATAAGATAGATAATATGAATATAAATAAGAGTAACCCTTTGACATGTGAAAATTGTGGTCAAATTGAACACGTTGATTTTGAGTGTAACTTTAACCCATGTGTAGGGGAGCAATTAAGTTACGTTCAAAGTCAAGGGAATTCTTATGGTAATAATGGAAATAATTATAGGAATTCTAATTGGAAGTATGGTGATAATCAACAAAAGAATTACCAAGGTAATGATAAAATAGGGCAATTAACTAGTAAAATAGATAAATTTTTGGAAGGAGTTTGTAATAAACAATCAGAGTCTAAGGAATGTTACAAAAAGTTAGAAAATAAGATGAATCAAATGTTTAAAAATCAATCATCTTCTATTCATAATTTGGAAATACAAGTTAGTCAATTCGCAAATGCTATTCCATCTAGAGGAAAAAGCCTTTTACCTAGTAACACAAAAGGAAATCCTAAGGAAAATGTGCATGCTATAGCCCTTCGTAGTGGTAAATTACTAGATGAACCAAATCCTTCGGTTATGCTTGCTAAAAATGTTGTCAAAGTACAGGATGAATATCCGAGTAAATCAAATGATAAAGCAAGAGAGGATGAACAACCTAAATTTAGAAAGGTTAATCCCCCTCAACCACCATTTCTAAATAGAATTAAGAAGAAAAATGAGGATAAGCAATTCATCGAATTCATCAACAAACTTAAAGGTCTGGAAATCTATCTCTCATTCATTGAAGCCATCACTCAGATTCCTAACTACGGTAAGTTTATTAAAGAACTTTTTTCTCGTAAACATAGTTTAGAAGGAATATCAAAAGTATCTTTAACTAAAGATTGTAGCAAAATAATAATTGCTACAATGCCCACTAAACTTAAAGATCAAAGAAGTTTCACAATTCTGTGTAAACTTGGAAACATTTCTTTTCCAAAATGTTTATGTGATCTTGGGGCTAGTATAAACTTTATGCCTGTATCGATCTTCAAAGAGTTGAAGCTTAAAGATGAA
This sequence comes from Euphorbia schlechtendalii, assembly GCA_949673415.1. Classification (NCBI taxonomy): domain Eukaryota; kingdom Viridiplantae; phylum Streptophyta; class Magnoliopsida; order Malpighiales; family Euphorbiaceae; genus Euphorbia; species Euphorbia schlechtendalii. The sequence continues at coordinate 10,692 of CATIWQ010050243.1, read as the reverse complement.
GTTAAAAGGACAAATATGGTCTTGCAATTGGCTGACCAGTCTATTAAGTGTCCTTATGGTATAATAGAAGATGTGCTAGTTAAAGTGGATAAATTTGTTTTTCCAACAGTCTTTATTGTGCTAGATTTTGCCTATGATGATAAGTGTCCTATAATCTTAGGAGGACCATTTATACATACTGGCAAAGCATTGATAGATGTTTTGGAAGGCAAAATTAAGTTAAGGATAGGTGATGATACTGCGGAATTTAACATGGTTAAAGCTGCTAAATATCAAATGGATGAAGATATATGCATGAAACTTGACTTGATTGATGCTTGCATTCAAGAGGTTTTTAATTTCGATTTCATCCATGAATATGAAGTCAAGGGGTTGAAAAACTTCATCGATATTTAAATCTCTTATATTTTTCTAAAATATATAGTATAATATAGTAGTGTATTTTTATTTGTTTTTTATGTATTGGTGTAGTTTTTCAAATAAAAGAAAAGAACAAAAATTTTGGATTTTGGCATATCATGACCGGGTCTTGTGTCATGCTCGTGATCAGTTTGGTTTGAACTCTCTGAATCTGTATAAGAGAGAGTCATGATTGTGACTAACCTTCGCCATGGCAACCCGTGCGATTTGTATAGCAGTTATTGCTGTAACAGCTATATTTTAACGGTTATATTTGATATATATCCGTTAGAAAAGAAATTAATACCCTGTTTTCTATATAAATAACCACTTTTCCTAGTTTGTTTTCACAATAACTCTTTTTCACAAACTTAATCCTTTGCAAAAGAAAATTTTCTCGGTTTTCCAAATCAAACATAATTCTTTCTTTCTTGAATTTAATGGCTCCTAAAAGTCTGCAATAACCAATGGGAAGAACAAGTTGGTCAACCAACAAAAAAAGTATGGATGCCCCTTTACAATCTATAGTGAAGAAGAAGTTGAAAGATACTTAAGAATCAAGAACTTCAATTTTCACGATATGCTTTTCTACGATCCTACTTTTGCTATTGATGCTGGGATTCATGCGGAAGTAGAGGAGCATTTTTCACTGTTTGGATTTGAGATGTTTGTGAATTTGTGTTTTCCTTTTATCAAGGAATGGTTCCTCAAATTCTTGGTTACTATTGCGGAAGATGGGAACTTTTTGAAGAGGAAATTCAGGAATGGAGGAGGAGAATATAAGTTCACTTTGATGGATTTAATCAAATCGTTCGATTTCGGAGAAAGAGATTGAAAAAGATGAAGATTATGATTTAACAAATGTTTGGACTGAGTTAACGGGATTGGATCGATACGATGTCAAAAACTCATCCAACAAGAACATTCAGAGTAATAGCCTTCTTTACTTTCACAAATTCATTTCTCAAAGTCTTTTCTTCTGAAATGAAACTACTAAAGTGTCAATGAAAGACTAGGTAATATTCGAGTGCATAGATTAGCAATTATGACCAAAGTTTTTGATGTATATTTTGGAGTCCAGCACTAGTCTGACTACACATAAAAAGGCTTGAGTTGGAGGTGCAAAAACGATTTAAGGAATTATTTTGGGTGCGAAGAACAAACTGCCATACCAATATAGTCCTCAAGAGAAATTCAACTTTATAGGAGGAGTATACATGAAGAGAGTGAGTTTAGTTAAGGAAGAAGATGGAAAATTTACGTTTCTGCCATATGGAGTAAGGGTAAGGAAGATAAGACTGATACAAGAATCTACTTCTCGAGAAAACCAACCCGAAGAAGATGTTAAGAAGGTTTAAATCGGAAGTAGTGACACGAGAAGAGCCTTCGGAAGTAACCATGATACTTAGAGAGGAAAATTCTTCAAAGAAGTCGATTAAGCATGCTTGGACATTACCGCAATACAGCAAGATGTTCATCAACTAATCAAATCCAATATTTGTTTGAACCGCAAGTTGAATACATATTTCAGAATGAAGAATTTGGATATCTCGCCAAGTCCTCCAAATTCAAGTTCAGATGATTGAAAATGGGTTTAATTTCTTTATTTTATTTTATTTTCTATTTATTTGTGTGCGTTTAGTTTAGTTTAGTTTAGATTTTCAATTGAATAAAGTCTTCCACAATGAGGACATTGTGTTCTTTACTGTGGGGTGATAATGGTAAATCCCAAAAATCCAAAAAAATTAAATAAAATTAAAAATTGAAGAATTTAGAAATTTTTCTTGATTTATTTATACATTATCCATACCTATACTATACTAACATATTGTCCAAGGTTATTGTGAGTGTTAGGTATTACAAGTTTGATGCTAGTGCATATTTTGAACAAAAAGTTTTGAACATACCACACGGTTGAATGTGTTATCATTTTAGCACAACATTTATCAATTGGCAAGGATGAGCTGTTAGTAACATTCAAAAGCAACATTCCAAGTAAGTTTCGATATATATTTCAATGCAACATGAATTAGTATAAGTTATATAGTTTTATTTTAATGATACCGATAAGTTTAAGTGGAGTAGTATCTAATAGTGTTCTTACTATGAGTTTTATATGCAAATCTTGAATACGTCCTATAAGTATTGAGTGTGTTTAAAGTGTTGTGAAACTATAGCCATAATACTTTGAAATTGATCAATAGAGGATGAGGGTATTAAGAGTGAAAAATCAAAAGAAAGAGAGGATAACCAATGAGTTATGCAAAAGGTGAGGAATGGTACGGAGAAGAAACTGCAACCATTCAATGAGTGAAAAAAGAAAAAGAAAGCATAGCATGAAAAATAGGTGCAAAGTACAAAGTACTTCAAAAAACATATGCTTAAAAAGAAAAAAAATGAGAGAAAGTGGTATGGAGCATAAAATGTAACCACTAAAAAAGGGGAAAGTGGTGTGGAGCATAAAATGCAACTACTAAGAGTGTTTTTAGCATCCTAGGTTACCTAAAAATTCCTTGAGATCAAACTTTCCAAAGTGTGCTCCTTTTTTCCTTTATACTTTGTACTATACTTGAGAGAAGGAAATATTCGAGTATGCATATAACACTTATATGAAGACGCAATTTAATTGACTCTCCATTAAGAGCAAAGGTATGTAACTAAACAATATAAATTGCACATTAATAATTTGTGGGAAATTTCGAAGACATTACTTTAATCTTATGCAATGTGGAATGTGGTACTCACTAAAATAGTCTTTCGCCAAATAAGGTATGAACTTGAATACTATTCTTTACACTTTTGTTGTTTACCTTGACGACAAGGTAAAAGTTAAGTGTGGGGGTGTGATAAGTGTATATTTACACTTATAATCATGATATTTTCAATAATAAAACACTATGGTTTAAGTCATTTTGTACTTCATATAAAAGATTTCACGTGGTATGTAGTTTTTTATGCAAATGCAGAAACTAGGTAAATCTTGGTAGTAAAATGATCAAAAGTGGAATTCTATGGAAAAAGGGTGAAAAAGGTGCAAAAAGATGTGTAGAACACAAAGATTTGGCTTAGGATCGAAGTTGTCAAAGATCGATAAAGTTGCAAAGAAGAATCATGAAGAAACAGTATTTCACGATCGTGACATCTATTCGCGATCGTGACTTGTCACTCTTCATAAGCTGACAAATGCTAATCAATGTTCATGATCTCAACATGATATTCACGATCGTGACTTGTGATGGTTAATGGTTATCTCTTATCAACTACCAACCGCCAAATAGCAACGATCAACCGCCATCAACTACCAAATGAATAGACAGCTTCTGAAAGCTAACCAATCATGAAAAGGTTCCTTTCCACTATAGATGGGGATGAATCTTTGCATTCAATCAAAATGAAGTGATGCAACTCTTCACCAATGGACACGACTCTTTATTTGGATAGTTGCAACCCTTCACACTCTTTAAATAGGGCTCCAAAACTCAACAATTTCATGTATGGGATGATGGGCGTGGTATGTGGTATATAGTGTATACATGCATATTTAGTTTTAGAGAGAAAATCATGAATATTTCGTTTTATTCTAAGTTAGCAAGAAAATGTATAAGTGATTCGAAACCTTATTTCGATCACTAGATTTCTCTACATATTCAAGCGATTGTTGTATAAGTGTAATTGTAAATCACTTATCAATAAAAGTTTTCGTTCTTCAATATTTGTTTATTCAATACTCACAAAGAATAGCATCCTAGCGAAGGTCTGTATGGGTCAAGACCGAATTCAAAGGAGACGCAGGAATTACGGGAATTGACGACTCCCATTAAAGAGTGGATACGGTTTGATCAACTTTAGCTTTCACTTGCATACCTTACAACTTTGCTTTGATTTCTACTTTTACTTTCTATATCTAAGTTTATCATAAGTCTTTGTGTCATATTATGTATTTCATGTTTTGTCTTTTGTATTAATCAAGTTATATGCTTCTGAGTTAACTTTAAGAGTGATTTCAGGGTTAACAAGATTGTGTATAATCACTGGATCTGTGATTATAATGATGTTTAGTGAGCCAACATTTTTGGAATGGTAACTTGCTAAATATGGCTGTGAGAGCGATCCGTACTAGGCATAGTATTATTGTTATCCAGGTTTATATAATCGTCTTAATTCATTTGCACTAGACATAGAAAATTCATTTCATGTGTTGCTCTGTGGTGAATAATTGAATATCTGAGTGTCTAGAACCGAATCTGTTGAAGTAGTCTAGTGTACGTAATATCTTTAATGATTTTGCATGTTTTCCTTGCTATACTTGTTCGTAGGGATAATCTATACCGATTTCTTCTACTCTAATCTATTTATACATTTATCTATTTATTTACCATCAACAATAAAATTATCTATTTTATTTTCTTTGTTTCGTTACTCTTGTTGATCTTTAGAACTGAATTCCTTCCCTTTGGGTTTGATATCGTTTAAAAATACATCGCAACTGTATACTTGTAATTATCATCATTTTTCTATTTGATAAGTGGTATTGACAACACCTGTACTTTAAAGCCAAAATCTTGCGAACAAGTTATTAAACTTTTTAGTAGAAAAGTGGCGAACAATGAACCAAGTACATAGGTTCTTCACATGGTCTGATAAAAACCCAAAGTGTGTTACCTCATAGGATCGCAAAGTATAGAGCCACTAGAGGTTAACCTATACTTTACTTCCCATCTAGGAACCTTTACACTTAGTGTTCCAGACCATTATGTAACCTGATAGCTCTAGACGATCAAATGGGATTTTTAGCAGAGGCGTATGATCCCCTGATACTTGGAACGTCACATGCCTGTGACTTGATCCCATTCTGGAGTAGTAATTAGTATGATACACTCATTCCATCAGGTTAAGTACCATCCAGTTTATTGAGCTCGAATTAAGTGTTAGCTCATGTAATAGCTGTAACTATCCTGGAATTAGACTTGTTCACAAAGAACACCACTCAGCCGTTTTGTATCTTGATTGATTAGACTCGTTCCATCAATCGTATACTTTGATCAAAGGTTTATGAGTGTGTCACTTCAACAAGGGGCCCTAAGGTACATCTCCATCATATTACCATATCAAGAGTGATGGATCCCATCTTTACTATACAACTTACCAACATGTGATCATCTCTATACATGTAATCACCCATATTATCCTAATCTCTAGGGTATGAATAAGTATGACCCAAAGTATAACAACTCCTACATAAGGCAACTAGTATCTCAGGTTTGATGATACTCGTACTGCTACTGCCATAAGACATGACACCAACACATGGATATAGTTATTTCCGAGTGTCTTTGTTTTAGCAGTCTCCAATGTATTACCCGTATACATTCATGTGTTAACTCAAGGTACCACATTTAGCTCATGAGATCGGCTACTTGGATCTAATCCAAGGAGTAAGCCTACACATGCTAGTCTATTCACTCTATTGAGAAACTACGACTAGGGATATTTAAACTATTCATAGTAACATGTATGTGCAGTTCTTACTCCACATAGCTCCTACTATATCCTTGCACTTTTACGCTAGGAATTAATCACAGACTTTGTTTTATCAATGCGCATATACATATTAAAACATATATGATACCAGCTAGATACAATAATAAACAGAAAGCACTGATAAGTAACAAAGATTCCTTGATTATTATTAATAATAATTCAAAACTCTTTGTACATTATAGCTAATAAAGATATATCACCTTAATTGCATCATGTCTAACTATCTCCCACTTGCACTAGAGCCAATTGGCCATGTGCTTCATACCATATTCGTTAACATGCTGGTCATGCTTAACTTGAGTCAATGGTTTGGTGGGCCCATTCGCTAGATTCTGATCTATTAGGAAGTATTCCAAGCTTATATCTTTTCTGGCTACTATCTCATGCATGAGATTGTACTTTCTGAGTATATGCTCATTTCTATGATAAGACCATGGTTCCTTTGCTTGAGCAATAGCTCCATTATTATCACAATAGACCGCTATTGTATTTACAGTGTTGGAAACCACACCGAAATTACCAATAAATCCCTTAAGCCATACAGCTTACTTAGCTACTTCCGAGGTAGCTAATTACTCAGATTCTGTGGTTGAATCGGCAATCATATTGTGTTTGAAACCTTTCCAAACAACTTCCCCTCCATTAAACATAAACACATAACTTGACTGGGACTTATAATAATCCTTGTTAGACTAAAAACTCACATCGGTGTATCCCTTTAAAGTGAGATCACTCTCTCCATATACTAAAAACATATACTTAGTCCTGCTTAAGTACTTGATGATAGTTTTAATGGCCATCTAGTGCTTCTCACCTGGATCAGATTGAAATTTGCTCAGGACGCTCAACGCATGTGAGATATCAAGCTAAGTGTATGCCATAGCATACATGATGGACCCTACAGCTGAGGCAAAGGGTATTCCATTCATGTGCAATCTCTCTTCTTGTCCTCCCAGCCACTTAGATTTAGAAAGGTTAATCCTGTGAGACATTGGGAGATAACCCTTTCTTGAATGCTTAAGGTTAAACCTAGCTAAAACCTTGTCTATGTATGTACTTTGTGAAAGATCTAGCTGCCTTTTGGATCTATCTCAGCAAATCTTAATACCAAGTATAAAAGCTACTTCTCCAAGGTCTTTCATGGAGAACTTCTTTGATAACCATGCCTTAATTTTCTAAAGAAAAGGAATATCATTTCCTATTAATAATATGTCATCGATATATAATACAAGGAAAACGATCGCACTCCCACTATCCATTTTATAAATACAAGGCTCATTAGCGTTTAATACAAAACTGATTTCTCGAATTGTCTCATCGAACCTAATTTTTCAACTCCTCGATGCTTGCTTAAGTCCATAAATGGACTTTTGCAACTTGTATACCTTAGAGCCATCCTTGGATGCGAAACCCTCGGGTTATGTCATAAACACATCCCTATCCAGATTCTCGTTAAGGAATGTTATCTTCATATCCATCTACCAAATCTCATAATCATAATGAGTGGCGATGGCAAAGAGTATCCTAATAGACTTCAGCATAGCCACCGGTGAAAAGGTTTCATCATAATCAATGCTTTCTTTTTTATTATACCCTTTTGCAACTAACCTTGCTTTAGAGGTAAATATGTTACCGTCTATGTCAGTTTTCTTCTTGAAACCCCATTTGGATCCTACAGGCTTAATCCCACTTAGAGCATCAATCAAGTTCAAGACTTGATTTTCATACATGGAGTCCATCTCTGATCTCATGGCTGAAAGCCATTTATCAAATTCTAAGCCTTTCATTACTTCTTTGTATGTCTTGGGCTCATTATCTTCTATAAGGAAGAGATGTTTATCATCAATGATGAAAAAACCATATCGCTCGGGAGCGATTGGAGACTAATCTGACCAACGCAATGTCGGTGTTATAATAGGTTATTCCATGCTTACACTATCTTGTGTAACAAGTGCAGGTATAATCAGTTGATTATCTGTTTGATCTACTTTAGTTACTAACTCAAGAATGCTCCCACTAGCTTTCACAAGTATATGCTCCTTCTCGAGGAGTTGAGCATTTCTCGAAATAAGGACTTTTTGTCCCTAGGGATCATAAAAGGTATACCCTATAGTCTCTTTAGGGTAACCTACAAATAAACATCTATCAGACTTATCACCCAGCGTATCTGAACTTATCCTTTTAACATAGGCAAGACATCCCTAAACTCTCAGGTGAGAAAGAGTGGGTTTCTTACCATACCATAACTTGTATGGAATTTGATCAACTGATTTAAAGGGCACTCTATTTAGAATATAAACTATGCTCTCAAGTGCATAACCCCAAAAGGATCAGTTGAGATCTGCTTAGCTCATCATGGACCAAACCATATCGAGTAGGGTTCGATTCCTCCTTTCTGACACTCCATTATGTTGGGTTGTATAAAGAGGTGTCCACTAGGATAAAATACCATTATCCCTTAGATAATCCTGAAACTCTTGGCTTAAGTATTTACCGTCTCGATCAGATCGAAGGGTCATGATACTTTTCCCAAGCCATTTTTCTACTTCAGTTTTGAATTCTTTAAAAGCATCAAAACTTTCAGACTTGTGCCTTATAATGTACAAATAACCATATCGTGAATAATCATCAATAAAGGTTATGAAGTAGACAAAACCCTCATGTGTCTTAACACTTAATGGACCACATACATCGATATGTATTATTTCTAAAGTACTAGTGACACGCTAACCCTTTCCTTTGAAAGGTTTCTTAGTCTTCTTCCCTTTTAAAAAAAGTTTCCACACACCATAGGAAACCCATTACATTGGGCCTAAGTCTCTACATCGGTGTAACTTAGTTAAGCGATTCTCATTTATATAGCCTAGACGACAATGCCATAAGTATGAGGATTCCTTATTATCTAATTATGATTTCTTAACAATGTTCATATTTAGAATTTCTGTTTTAGTAACTAGAACATATATACCATCCACAGATATTCCACAAGTATAAAGAACATTGTTAGTCTGAATTTGACATTTATTATGAGATAATAAAATTTCAAATCCTTACGTTGCTAGAAGTGCAACAGAAATAATATTCTAAGTGACAGTAAGAATATAATAGCAATTGTTCAAAACTAAAACTAGGCCACTATGCAAACGAAGGTTATATGTCCCTATAGCTATTGTAGTAACCCGTGCTCCATTTCCAACTCTTAGGTCCATTTCCCCCTTTACAAGCCTTCTGTTATTTCGCAATCCCTGCATAGAATTACAGACATGAGTACCACAACCAGTAACCAATACCTAAGTAGACTCGTAGGGAGCTGTCAAGAAACTCTCTATCATGAACATACCTGAAGTAGATGCTTGACTTGGCTTCTTCTTCACTTGTTTAGAAATCTAAGCTCTTAACTTGCGTTTCATTTTAGTACATTTCATGAGTCTTCTCTTGACCTTGAATGTTCTAGACTTTCTTATCTTTCGATCCTCGGCAACAATTTGATTCTCAAGTTCATTTCTAAAATGTATATCATATTGTTCCAGCAAGTCCACCATCTCGAAAAATTACAATAATCACTGACACCATAAAAATCTATTTTGAATTTGTCATATTTAGGAGGTAAACTTTCAATACAACTTATTTTAAGGTTTTTTTATTATAAATAATTCCCAGTATTCTTAATTGTTCAGATTTATCATAAACAATCATGGCAAACTCAACTGTTGAGGTGTCAGCCCCTAGATTTGTGGATAGCATGAATGTTTCGAGTTCATCTATCATTACAAGTTGCATAATCATAGACTCCAAGTCCATATTTTTGAAAAGATCCCAGTCCTTGGAAGCATTGTGTTGACCATGAAATTCTTTGCAGATCAAAATGCCTTATGTGCTTCACGTACTTATCTATTTCATAAATAAATGGATCTTCTCCGGGGGGTTTGGGATATGGATTATCCAAAACATAATCCAAGTCAAGGCTCTTCAGGAACCTTGCCACACACTTGAACCACTCATGAAAATTATCTCCTTTGAATAAATGGTTTGTCGATTAGATGCATTTTCAGTATTAGTGTTCTTTATTCAACCTAGATATAAGATAGAATTTGTTTAGACATTAGTATATGTACATGCATTTAATATAAGGTCTTTAATTAAACACATAATTCCTACTATTTTCTCAACATTTAAATAGCCCCTTCTATACAAATTCGGGAAATTTGGTTGAACCAATTTTCCTTAGTAGGTAGAATCCATAGCCACTCATCATGACCCCCACTATCGCAAGTCAAGTCATAACAATATAACCACGGTTAGAACCCGTCCATCTGCATCTCTTACAATTACTAATCCATTCTAGTTCTCTTTCTCGAGACATGCGTACCCAATTGTACGACTCCTCAAATGTGTCTCCAATTTGGCATTAGCTCCAATAATATGGACAACTAACCCTCTTTGGTTAAGGTATTAACCCCATCCAATCTCATTACCAAACACATGTTAAAAGAAGTCATGTTGTACATGTGCTTACTTCTATTAATAAGGCTCGTATAATGACTTATGAAGGGAAGACATTTTACCACCTTTATATTGTTGTAGGGATTTTATTGGTGCCACTGGTCTCGCCCTAATATAGGTTTTATATGATGGATATGATTATGAACTTATAATTACGGGCTATTAGGAATTATTAACTCTAAGGGAACATGCTCTGATTGGTACGTCATAATCATTCCATTATGCCAAGACTCCACATAGCATGTAAAA
>CATIWQ010050217.1:0-24349 GCA_949673415.1 Euphorbia schlechtendalii | reverse complement strand
GTGTGATGCTAGTGATATAGTTGTGGGTTCAATATCTTTTTAAAATTACATCGCAACTGTTTACTTGCAGTTATCATCATTTTTCTATGTGATAAGAGGTATTAACAACACCTACATTTATTTGTGAACAAGTTTTTGGCGCAGTTTAATAGCCAACAGTTCACTAGATTTTGGAACCATTATTGACTAAACTTATCAATAGAAAAGTGGCGAACATGGGTCAGTGTCAAGTTTCTCTAAGTTTGAAAGGTTCATTTCTTACCACATAATCCATGGTAAGCAAATCAATTTGCCAGTACTCTTCATTAACCATATGTTGAAGATTACTCATTTTATGCATTATGGAAGTCTCATCTCAGCTATATGTGTTTCTTATAATGTTGATATCATGAGAGCAACAAGGGAGCATGCCCTTATCAAGATTATGTCCATTGGATTTGAAAAGATGCTTTCTCTTCAAGGTAATAAGTAAACCTTCTCCTACAAGAAGGAAGGAGAGAGGAAGAGATAGAAGAGAATGAGCATGGGTGAGGAGATTATCATTCTGGATGACATTCTAGTTGAGATATTTTGCTGAGTTGGAGAGGGTGTTAGGGATGGACCAATTGAAGATGGAAACAAAGAAGGAAATGGCGGTGGATGAAGATGATGACATCCCCATTAGTTAATATATTACTTCACTAAAGAGGAATATGAAGGATAGTCTAGTGAAAGGAGAAGAACTTGTAGCTAATAAAGCCAAGGCTCCCAATAATTTTACTTTTAAAAAGTAAGGGAAGCAACATGAAAAGTATGTAAAAGTTGAGGAAGTAAGAGCTAAGCAGACAGAGGAAGAGGTAGTTGTTGAGGAAATTGACATTGGGCAATTTGAACTTAAGAAAAGGAAAAGTAGATACAGGAGCAGGTTGATTGTAGAAGTTGAAGGGAATGTAGCAGTAGAGGCAATGGATGTTAAGGTTAATTTTAATCCCTTAGTCTAGCAAAATGAAGAGGCCATAGATGCTAGGTCATTAGAGGCTTGTGAACCAACAACATAAGAAGTTTTTGAGGGAGTTGAGGCAACAACAGTAAAGGAAGTAGTTGTTGATAAAGAAGAAGTTTCTTCGATGAGTTACCAAAGGGAAATTAAGAGATTGTCTCTAACTAATCACAACCCCATTCTCTGCCTCCAACCCATGTAAATTCTCCTTCTACTTCTTTACTACAGTATCTTTGAAACCCCCATTCTCCATCTCCCTCCAAGTTAAATAAAGTTGATTAAACTGATCAAGCCGATACAATAACTTCTACACATTCACATTCTCCTCCTAACCAATTTTGCCCTTCTGTACCAAAAGCTACTATAAATAATACAACTTCTTCATTAGTCACAAATCCACCAAATCAAACACAACAATCCACTTCAAATACTTCTCCCCCTCCTCAAAATACACTAACCTTGATTTATCTAAGGACTAATTCTGAGAACTACACTCAGACCAATCTTCAAGCTGAGAATTCCATTCACTAGGGCCGTAGTTCTAATAACTACACTCACCCCAGGCTATGTAGTGGTGGAAAAAGTAGTCCCAACTACTTCTACACCACGAATTGCAACTCCCACTATAGAAGAAATTAGTAATAATTTTGAACTAGTGGACGAGGAAGCTATAAAGCAAAGGTTAAGGGAGGTTTCTAAATCTTTTTACAAGTATTCTAAGACAAATGTTAAGCTAGACGTAGTCATTACTAGGATAATAATCCTAGATGAATTGATGCTAGAACAGCCCAAGTCTTCGTAGCCATTACTTACTACATCCACAACCACCTTGTCCCAAGATGAGTTGTACTTTGAAGAGTTTGAAAAGCTCATAGTAGATATTCATGCCATCAAGGTGCAATTGATGAGGGATAGTGCTAGAAGCATGGTGCAAGGTATGGCTACTATGCAAACTGAATTAATTCACTCAAAAATGTGTTTAATATAAGCAGCATCCACCATTCCAACCGCTATTGTGACAAGAAATGCAGTTGTTAAAAAATTGAAGCTTTCTTTTGAAGAAGCAAGAGGGAACTTACAAATTTTGTCACCTTGGCAGATTAACATAATAATCGGTTCTTCAATTTCGGCAACGAAGGAAATTAGTCGAGGAAGGATACCCTCTTAGGGTTCAAGATCCTTTTTAAGTCCATGATTCAACAAGAGAAGGGCTTGGAAGATCAAGTTAATTTAACCATCAATTTGATGAAGATTATGATGAATGTTATAGAGGAAATCGATCTTCAATTAGAAGTGGAGGTAAATATGCTTGAGTTAATTGGTCGGGTTATAGAATTAAAGATGAGAGAAGTCCTTAAAGACCAATCAGGCGTTGCAAATTAACATACTATCAAAGAGGCTAAGGATGAAGTTTCGAAGAAGATTGGGAGTCTATCTCTGGGAGAGGTCAAGGATGCTAATATTCAACCATTAGAATCACCACTACATGTAAAGATCAACTCCATCCATAATAGATTGTAAGAGTTTGAGAAGGGTTATGCTTGGACTCAAGGGTATCAAGGGAAATTTCTAGTCCTTATGCAAGAATGTACCCCAAGATTAACATAATTTTGGAGTTTTTAAAGAAAAAATGGTAAATGGGGATTCTCTTACCGTGCTAAGGATCATCCACCAGCTTTGCTAATAAATAAGCGTTAAATGGATGAGCAGTGTACGCCTTGTTGTACATATCATAATTGAACTTGAAGCACAAGGTTGTATTATAAATGAAGGTAAAGAGGAGTTGAATATAGAGATTAACCATAATGTCTCTGACACCTATTACAATTTCTAGCTCGTCATAAATGCAATTAATTTAGGTTATGTAGTAGAGGCAAAGGGGGAGAGACAAAATCAAACTCTCAATGAAGCATAGAAATTCTTAGTAAGGAAGCAGCAACCACCTCCATCTAAGACCACCTTAGAGTAATAGAAGCAGCAATCAAATGTAGAGGGTAAGCTCCCTATGGGAAGCCCTCCTTCTAAGATTGACCCTAATGAAATTTAAAAGAGAATACAAGTAGATCCTTTAGTGAAGATCAATCCTTCCCATAATTCGAAATCTACGCTACCGAAGGTATAACTATATTTAGCTAAACTTGTAATCTTTTTTGCTTTAATATATTAGCCTCAATATAGGAACCAATTGTACTTGTATTGTTCTAATTATTTATAAAAATATTATGAATGTTTATCAATCAATTTAATATCTCTTTAACTTGATATAGTTGTAATATATTGTCCCTACCCTATTGTAGAAAGAGAGCAAGACTTGGATGCTGAGTGATTGAGGACTTTCATCAAGGTGAGAATTCTCTATGTATGAGGGAGCTTCGCAAAATTTCAACGATTCACCCAGCATCAGGGAGTCGTGTATTTATTTAAGTAAATCTATTTCATTTCTTACTTATTGAATTATAGCTTGTTATTGTATATTTGTCAACGATAAAAAAAGGGAGTTTGTTGGAATAAACTAAAAGATTGCTCGGCAATCATTGAATTAAAGTTTTTGACAATGATTAAACATGAAGGATAACAATCTGTAAATCAATATCAAAGTCAACATATTATTCAAGTTAGTTAAGGTTACCAAAGTTTAGATTGAACTATGTATGCTAACTTAATTATACTTAGGATATTATAAGTTAAATACTGGTTGTTGAGTCAGTATCTCAGCATAGTAAGAAATGATATAACTCAGCTTCCATCTATACTATCTTTTGCTGAGATTTTATAAAGTTATCTCTTATAACGTTGTATGCCTTTAACTCTTTGGAAGGATATAATTCTTTTTTTATTCTTTACAAATCCTACAGATGATGTGGGGTTGAAATAAAAAAAAGGATATTCAAGTGGTCCTAAAAGAGAAAAGCTATCCGTATGGAAACGTCAGCTTGTCTACAATATAGTCCAAAGATTCAACAAACATTTTCATCACGTTCTAGAAAAAAATGTGCTACACTACCAAAGCCAGGATGTTAGCAAAGCAATGGATTCCACGCAACAGTTTGTGCCTTATCTCACCAAACAGAATTGAAAGAAGTTCAATACCTGGTGATAAAATCTTTTCAATAGTTTAATCTTGAAGATTAATTGATTAATCTGGCTCATCAATGGCTAGAAATCTCTTTCACAACGGATTCAAATCTGTCTCCAAAAGGAAACTTTTTTAAGATGGAACAAGAAGAGTTAAAAAAAGATTAAATGAGTTGAAGTACATGTTTGCAATGGCTACCTCAGCATTCTCCTATAAATAGAAGATTGAAGGCAACGTTCAAACTTGGTGTATACACATTGAAAATCTAAGTGTTAAAGCTCTGCCAAATTTACTGAGCAAACAAAGAAATTCCCAAAGTTGAAGAACTACAACAAGTAATCAATATGTTCTTCGCTAATTTAATATCTACGATTGAAAGCTTTATTAGATCCTTTGTAAAAGAGAGCAACGGTCTATAAGTTGTTCTCTTAGATTAAATATTTCAATCTTTGAGTGATAGATTATTTAAGAAGGGTACTTAAATCATTTTGTGGTTTAGCTTGAAAGGCAATAGCTATAAAACTCATTGTGAAGGATTCTCCACCTGGTTAAAGAAGATCAAATTAATTTATTAAAGCTCGAAGATGGTATCTGGGAACTGGAGGTAGGGGGGAGGTTGAACTAGTAAAAAATCCTTTGTTTGTATTTCTCAAAACTTTATATCTTTACTTTACTCAGCCTTGTATTTGTTCAGCACATATATATTCATATTTGTGTTTATCTAAGTATTTTAGTCAACACTGTTGAGTGTATCCTGTGACATATGATTTGGCATGTGTTGAAATATGGAGCGCATTTTTTTACTAAACAAAGAAAAAAAATTAAATTTAATATTAGATATAAAATGGAAAAAAGAAAATTCCCAAAATAATTAAATCCACGGAATCCCCCTTCTTCCCTATTCTCATCCACCTTTATGTCTTCTACTTCTTCTTCAACATCAATTATTGTCTCCAAATCTGATTATTTCTCAAATCAACTTTCATTAAATATCATCTTCTATTCGTAAAACTCGTAAAACTGAAATACTTTCATTATTCCATCAAATCTCTCAATTTTACTCTGTTGTTTTAACAAATTAAATCAACATACTCTAAATTTGTAGTCGTTCTTGAAGAGAGAGAGTTTAAATGGAAATCGAGGAGACAATGGATTTGAAATTGAAGTTTTACAAGTAGCAGTTGTAGCTCCAAACATGGTTGTTTTGCAACAGAAATAGGACTTTCAACAACAAAATTCGGTTGACTACGAGGCGTAGCCGAATTGCTTCCACCACTAATCTAATAAGTAAGCTTCATGCAATTTCTAAGGCTAGGACTACTACTGCTCGTTTGCTTTGTTGTGGTCGATGTTCTTCATTGAATTTTAGGATGAATGAAAAGGGTGTTCAAAGCCTCAAAGGAGATAGAGATTGAGACCAATAAGGTGGTGTAATGTAATTAGAAATTTATTAGGAGTTTTTAATTTTCATATTTTAATCAATGAAAAATGATATGGACAACCTTTTTGTGCAAATTGACATTTCATTCTGGCGCTCGCCACTGAGATTGATTTATTTGGTCACAAGGGGTAATGTTATACGGTTTAAGCAAGATTAGGAGACAATGAGAAGTTTTTCAAGGTTCTGAGAGTCATTTAAATTTTAGAGACAAGTTCAGGGGATAAATTATGCATTAGGCCTTTAATTAATGATAAATGAACTACAATTAGGTTCAAAGAGGTCAAGATTTCATCATATTGAACCATGTTTAAGTTTACATTATTTTGATCTGGAAATTTTAACATGATGTCTATGACTATATGTGATTCCCTCTTAATGGATCATTTACCCCTCCATACCAGTTTTGGGGTGGTGCTACAAGTGCACCACTTAGGGTTCATAGTTAGAATGCAATAAAATATTTTTATTTATTTTATTATTAAAAACATAAATGTAAACACTAATTAATTTTAGACTCATTAGTAAAATACCTAGAACTATGATGTAAAAGGTCATGAATTTAGATCCTCCCTTTTACGAAAAGTAAGTATACTTTATTATTTTTTCATTAAAGGAACATTTTTATTACATTTTATAATATTATGTATAGGGTTCCCAAATTGTCAAGGAACCCCTCAACTTGTCCCAAAAGCCTGATGTCACAACAAACTTTCAAAAATTCCAAACAATCCTCTAAACTTGTAAAAAATACATCAATTTTCCCCTATTACGCCACATGTCAGTTTCTAGTTGGAGAGAAAAAAATTGAAAAATTACATCTTTGAAAGATCAAACAATCTAAAATTAACATGTTACAATGAGAGTTAAATTAGTGCATTTAAAACAAGTTCAAGGGGATAAATGATGCATTTCCTTGGAGAAAAATATGGCGATCCCAAGACTACCCAACCCTAGCTGCGACCATCCATCCCCCCACCCCTCGCCGGCATAAAGCCACCCCACTAGCCACCGCCGCAACCCTAACCTCAGCCCAAACCCTTCACAATCAAAGATATATTTTGAAAACTACCGTAACTCTCATGATGCACCTTACCTACGTAAAATCTTTGCAAAGTATGGAGTTCATGGCTCGATTTATATAGCTAGAAAGCGTGATGCGAGAAACCTTAATTTTGGTTTCGTAACCAGTGATGGATAAATCCCTCTTCATAAAGCCTTGTATCACATAAACGCTATGATCATTGGTGTAGTTCAACTCCGAGCTTTCAAAGCAAAGTATGACCATGAATTGGCAGGCCTTTCTACTCCCCAACAAATCCAATCTATGGACAAACCTTTAACGGCTCGCAAGTTTCGTGAATCACCAAGACGGACTCGCTCTTACGTTGAAGTTATTTTAGCAAAGGAAAACTCAGTGGATGTTAGGATTGATAACTCTTTCGTAGCTGTGAATTGGGCCCCTCTCTCAAGAATTGTGATAGTAAGAGATTTATTGATGATCCCCAAAATTCCTGACATCATCAAAAGCTATAACTTTGCGACAAGATTTATTGCACCAATGGGAGGAGGATACATTCTAATTTACTTTTTCTCAAATGAAGCTCTATTTGCTTTTATTGATTCCTATTGGTTTTTTCTCAAAAATTTATTCAATGACGTTACGAAATTTGTCATGGATTTTATGCCAAGATAATATTTGGTATATGGGACTTTTTGGGTATACCACTAAGCTTGTTAACCAAAGACTTATTCACGCACTTGGCTGGTTTGGTAAATTAATTCATGTTGACTTTTATTTTGAATCGCCCGATAGGCTAAATGTAATTTCATGCCTCATCTCAGCTTTTTAGGCTATTACGATCGAAAATTTAATTTAAGGATAGGAGAATCCTTATTCCTGATTTTGGTCAAGTTTCGACAGGCCATTGCATGTTCTTCATGTGCAAACAGTAGCGCTAAAATGGACTCTAGGAATGAGGATAATTCATCCCCTTCGTCTGTTCCTGCGGTTAGTATAGCCCTGAGTCCTTCTAATAGATGGAATTTTCTAGCAAAGGAAACGAGTTTTTCACTTTGCGAGAGGTCGCTTCAACCTTCAATTCAGCCTCGTTCTTCCGGTAACAACACTATAGCTTTGGTGGTTGAAACCATTCCTAGTAATGCGTATTCTGTTAGACATAATGTATGCCCTAGAGGCAATTAGGGAGATATCTCTTTATTAGTTATAATGTACAAACAGTTTCGAATACTTATTAATAATTATTAAGGCATCCTTGTTGCTTATCAGTACTTTCTATTTATTATTGTACCTTACTTGTATCATATATATTTAATACGTATATGTGCATTGATGAGATAAAGTCTATGATTATTTCATATCGTAAAAGTGCATGGACATAGTGGGAGCTATGTGGTGTGAGAACTGTATATACGTGTTACTATGAATAGTCTAAATATCCCTAGTCATAGTTTCATTAAGACTGGACATCAATGGAACGGATAGATAGCATGTGTAGGCTTACTCCTTGGATTAGATCTAAGTAACCGATCTCACGAGCTAAAGGTGGTACCTTGAGTTAACACAAGAATGTATTCAGGTTATACATTAGAGACCACTATAAGAAAAACACTTAGAAATTACTATATCCATGTGTTGGTGTCATGTCTTATTGCAGTAGAAGTACAAGTATCCTCAAACCTGAGATACCAGTTACCTTATGTAGGAGTTGCTATATTTTGGTTATACTAATTCATACCATGGCAATCAGGATGACACAGGTGATTATAGGTATAGCGATGATCACATGTTGGTAAACTGTGTAGTCAAGATGGGATCCATCGCTCCGGATATAGTGATATAATGGGAGATGTACCTTAGGACCCCTTGTTGAAGTGACACACTCATAAACCTCTAATCAGAGTATAAGATTGATAGAACAAGTTTCTAGTCAATCAAGATACATAATGGCTGAGTGGTGTTCTTCGTGAACAAGTTTAATTCTAGGATAGCTACGGCTATTGCATGAGCTAACACTTAATCCGAGCTCAATAAACTGGATGGTACTTAACCGAATGGAAGGAGTGTATTGTATTAGTTACTATTGCATAACCGGATCAAGTCACAGGTACGTGACATTCCAAGTATCGAGGGATCATATGCCTTTGCTAGAAAGCCCATTTGATCATCTAGAACTATCGGGTTCTATAACGATTTAAAACACTAAGCTTAAAGGTTCCTAGATGGGAAGACAAGTTTAGGTTAACCTTTAGTGGCTCTATACTTTGGGATCCTATGAGGACACACACTTTGGGTCTTTATCGGACTATGTAAAGAATCTATGGACTAGGTCTACACCGAAAATACAAGTTATGAAATCAGTGAGAAGAATTATTAATTGGTTAAATCGAATTAATAATTAAAAAGAATTATGAGAAAATAGGGAACAAGGTCGCACAAAGCGAGCAAGCAATTTTTCCCATTGTGAGTGAGCCCCAAAAGAACAAGGGTTGTTTGAAGTGGGGCCTGCACGGTGTTCGCCACTTTTCTACTGATAAGTTTAATAGCTCTTACTCAAAGATTTTGGCTATATATTAGTGGTGCCGAAAACTTGTTCACGTAAAGCATAGGTGTTGTCAATACCACTTATCAAGATAGAAAAATGATGATAACTGCAAGTATACAGTTGCGATATAGTTTTAAAAGATATCGATCCCACAGGGATGGACCAGCTCTAAAGATCAACAAGGAAAACGTAATGAAGAAAATAAAGTAAAATAATTTGAAGCTTCTAATAGGAGGATTAGATTAAGAATGGATAGATATATGTATGGAAGATTAGAGATTCTAATATATAGATTTTACTAGGAAATAAGTATAGCAAAGAAAACATGCAAGTTCAACAAAGTTATTACGTTCACTAAACTAATATAACATAATCGGTTCTAGACACTCAGATGTTCAATGATTCACCGCAGTGAAACACATGAAATGACTTTTCTAAATCTAGCGCAAACAAATCAAGACAATTGTATAATCTTGGACAACAATATTACTATGCTTAGTACGGGTCACTCTCACATAGCCACATTTAGCAAGTTACCATTCCAAAAATGTTGGTTCACTAAATAGCTTTAAAATCACAGATCCAGTGATTATACACAATCTTGTTAACCTCGAAACTTCTCTTAAAGTTAACTCCAAAGCATATATCTTGATTAATATAAAAGACTTAACACGAAATACGCATTATGACACATAGACATATCATAAACTTCTAAATAGAAAGTATAAGTAAAAAGCAAAACAAAGTTGTAAGGTATGCAAGTGATAGCTAAAGTTGATCAAACCGTATCCACTCTTTAATGGGAGTCATCTATTCCCGCAATTCTTACGTCTTCTTTGAATTCGGTCTCGGCCCGTACAGAACCTCTGCTAGGATGTTATTCTTTGTGAATATCGAACAAACGAATGTTGAAGAATGAAAACTTTTATTGATAACTGATTTGTAAGTACATTTATCAACAATCGCTCGAATATGTAACGAAATCTAGTGATCGAAACAAGGATTCGAATCACTTAAACATTTTCTCGCTAACACTTATGAACGTAGCGAAAACTAAATAATTTCACTCTCTATCTACGCACACACTATATCTCTCACTTTTTCTTATTCCAATGCCACACTATGAGCGGGCGATACGGAGTGGTGGGCTAAGAGCTTGCTGAAGATGAGAGGCGCGGTCCACCGGGGTGTTTATAAAAAGAAGCACCGAGTTGGAGACCTGGAAAAGAGGTTGGAAGAGAGAGTGAAAACAATTTAGATTGGTTCGAACCCGAATCCGCTGTCTCTTAGTGTGGAGTCGCCACATGGATTAGCTCTTTTTAGGAATTAGAGTCCTGTGAGGCTTAACTTCCGGGGGATGGCCCACCAAGACATAGAGATTCGGGTCCGGGATAAGTTACTTATTTCTTATGTGATCACATTATATTACATATATAGAAAACCGTATTTTCTTAGTTATGCATATTCGCACTTAGGTCGTTTTTAGACTTTATATGCATGATTCACGTATTGCAATATAATAAACCATCCACAAAAAGGAATAATAAACCACCAACAAAGCAGTAAGTAAATGCGGAAAATAAATGCGAAAAATAAAAATTAAAAGGCTTTCAAAAATTGGGGGATGCAACCGCCCGCTACCCTATTAATTACATTTTCTCAAAATAATATGCAATACCCGAAGGAAAAATAAAATCCTAAACATACATCTAACCTGCATCCATAAAGGTTAGCACAAGGGATATTACATATGTTCGATTTGATTTTAGCGAGGCCCATGTGGCCTAATTAAAACATCGATGGTTTAAAGTTGTTATTTTAAATAAAAATAGTTCATTTTTATTTACACGTATGTTGATCAATTTTATTAGTGAAAATGATCGCATGGCATAAAGTGAGGTCTGTTGTCCGAGAATAATTTTAATTCCCTTCATTGGGGTATTCTAACATAAAAATTAAAAAGAAATAAAATAGAAGATTGAGATGAAGAGAATTATTACAACATTTATAATAGTAAATAAAATAATTCCTAGGTTCACAAATAAAAAATATCAGAAAGAGATGAAGCAGATGATGAGCTCCGAATTTGCAGTTCTAGGAACTCAAGGGCTACCCTTGCGGTATGAATCCACTTTGACATATTCGTTCGATCCCTGGGAGTGTTCATCGTTCGTTTTGATTTAATTATAGTTTAATGTGGAAAAATAAGTGTTTATTTATCCAAAAAGATAATCAGACTAGGGTTCTAAATTTGTTTTAGACCCGAGAATATCTGAGGATATTTGAAGAAAAAAAGATGAAGAAATTTGATTTTTAAGATGAAGAAATTTGGGATCCCAATGTGTTTTGGATCCAAGAAAAAAATTAGAAGAAAAGAAAGTATTTTTATCTGTGTTTTTTTTATCTGAAGAAGAGAATTTTCTCCGAATTTTCGAGCCCTCAAAAATTGGAAAAGACACGACTATTTATAGGAGAAATTCCCGAAAATCCAAAAAGGGAAGTTTTTCCAGCAAGGGTCTCGCTGGAAAAAAGTTCGGCCCCTCACCCGACTTTGGCGAGGATGTGCCTCACCAAAGCTTAGCGAGGCTTTCCTCATCAAAGCCTTTTAGCAAGGTTTACCTTGCCCACCTTTGACGATGTGGGCCCTCGGATCTGGTTTTCCGCGAAGTTTAAATTATTTTGTGTATTTTTATATTTTTTAGTTAATTTCTGAATTAAAGTCCTTCTAAATTTAGCGATGAGGAAGACTCCCATTTGAAGATCATTGGATGATCGAAAATCGTGTGATTCGAGGATAAATATCCCGAAAAGCCATCATCATTGAACGCGCGAGCTGGTGCAAAATCCTATGCTCACACACACCATGCACGAATTTGTAAGGTTTGGATCCCTATTTATAGAGTTCGAAGGGTTACGTCTATCCAAACGAAGAGTTGTGCCCATTGGTGAAAGATTGCATCACTTCATTGTGATTGGTTGAGAAGCGTTAATCTTATCCACAATGGATAGGCATCTATTCATGATTGGTTGACTTCTGACAAGTGTCTTTTCGTTGGTAATTGATAGCGATTGATGGCGGTTGATCATTCTTATCTGGCGGTTGGTAGTTAAGAAGATTTGACCAAAAAAACCGTCCAAGTCGCGACCGCGATATACAAGTCACAATCGTGAATACTTGTCTGGAAACTTTCTGTTCTGAACTATACAAGTCGTGATCGCGAATGATTGTCACAATCGTGAATTGTGTTTTTCTTCAGAATTCTTCTTGCAACTTTACCGATCTTTGACAGCGTCGATCCTAAGACAAATCTTTAAGTTCCATGCATCTTTTCGCACCTTTTTCACTCTTTTTACATAAAATTCCACTTTAGATCATTTTACTCCCAAGATTTACCTAGTATCTGCATTTTAATAAAAAACAACTACATACCACATGAAATTTTTTATATGAAGCACAAAAATGACTAAAACTATAGTGTTTAGTGTATAAAATCAATATGATAATAAGTGCAATTATACACTTATCATACCCCCACACTTAACTTTTGCCTTGTCCTCAAGGTAAATTCAACAAAAGTGTATAAATTGGTAATCAAGTTCGTACCTCATTTAGCGAAAGACTATTGTAGTGAGTACCACATTCCCACTTTGCATAAGATTCAAGTAGAAGTTTGAAATTTCTCACAAATTAGTAATATGCAATTTATATAGTTTAGTTGCATACATTTGCTCTTAATGGAGAGTCAACCGAATCTTCATATAAGCGTTATATGCATACTCGAATATTTCCTTCTCTTAAGCATAGTATAAAGTATAAAGGACATAGAAAGCACACTTTGATTAATTTTCTCTCAAGGCATTTTAGGGTAACCTAGGATGCTAAAACACTCTCAGTGGTTGCATTTTATGCTCCATACCACTCTCCCCTTTTTTCAGTGGTTGCGTCTTATGCTCCATACCACTCTCTCATTTTTTTCCTTTTAAGCATATGTTTTTTAAGTATTTTTTTCTTTGCACCCATTTTTCATGCTATGATTTCTTTTCTTTTTCACTCAATGAATGGTTTCAGTTTCTACTCCGTACCATTCCTCACCTTTTGCATAACTCATTAGTTATCCTCTCTTTCTTTTGATTTTTCATTCTTAATACCCTCATCCTTTATTGGTCAATTTCAAAGTATTATGGCTATAGTTTCCCAACACCTTAAACACACTCAATACTTATAGGACTTATTCGAGATTTGCATATAAAACTCATAGTAAGAATACTATTAGATATTACTCCACTTAAACTTATCTGAAGCATTAAACTAAAACTATATAACTTTTACTGATTCATGTTGCATTGAAATATATATTGAAACTTACTTGGAATGTTGCTTTCGAATGTTACTCACCACTCATCCTTGCCAAATGCTAAATATTGTGCTAATAACGCTCAATTTCAACATGCGCTCAAATTTTGCACTAACATCAAACTTGTAATACCTAACACTCAAAATAACCTTAGACAAATGTAAGTAAAGTATAAGAAATGATAATGTATAACTAACAAAAATATCCAGAAAAATTTTCAAATTCTTCGATTTTTTCATTTTATTCAATTTTTTGGATTTTACTGGATTTTTACAAATGCCCCCCACACTAAAGAACACAATGTCCTCATTGAGAGACATTTAATAAAAACCAAAACTAAAAATTAATACTAGAATAAAAATGATTGAAAAAGAGAAAGTAAAGTAAATAATAAACTTGTTTTATTGTAAAGGAGAATCCGGGGGACTATGAGTGAATTGACAATTTTGTTTTTGAAAAAATGAAAGTAATTTTCGAAGCATCGATTTATTACTTTTCTTTAGAATTTTCATGTCTTTTTTCATAACTCCAAGTTCCGCTTGGCAATTGTCCAATTTAAGTTGCATGCTAGCCTTCCAATCTTCCGGAGCTTCCTCTTCTTCTTCGTCTTCTTCTACTTCAAGCATCGGGGCTTTTCCCTATAGACGGCTAACGATTGGATTAGATGGTCCTAAGGAAGAATCTTCTTGATTCAAGTTTATCTTCTTGGTATGGTTAGAGTAGGAGTAGAAAGAATATACACCATCGTGCTCTTGAAGTAATCCGGTGTTCTTCAAATTATTCCCATCCATGTAGCGAAAATACTCACCCTATTGTTGAACATAGGGGAGTTCACCTCTTGCACCCAAGGTGATAGTGGTGATAATTTCGACCGCTCCAATCTTGTTTCTCATGCTTGTTGAGTTCTTCTTTCATCATATCCCATATGATATCCACAAATTCCACTTTTTGTTTCATCATAGCGCATGAAAGAACAAACAAATCTTTCTTTTGGACCTTTATATTCTCTAGTCGATAAAATACCGAAGTGGAAAGGTATTTGTGGAGAAGAAGAATGCATTCATCCTTAATAAGTTTGTTAGGAGAGTTTTTGGGATTGAAGACTCTCTTACCTGATAATTCTGCCCAAACTCTATTTGGCTGAAAAGAATCTGTCATGCTTAATGAATTGACAATCTCGAATCTGAACCATTCACCCATCATCTCTCTTATGATGGTGTATTGTTTTCTTGATTTCGATACTGAATCACCCTCTTCCTTGAATATTCATAATCAAATGTCACTAGACATTCGAGAATCCAATCTCGACTTTGTGGAAAATGCAAATCCACAAACTTTGTGAGTCCAAGAGCTGAAAGATAAACCTCCATCTCTATACGGAGATTCATTGTTTCCATAAAGACTAAATCTAAGAATATCATCCCGGTGATATCCAATTTGTTGAGCTTTTGAAAATGCTTTCCTTCTTCTCTCGTCCTTAAAGGGAAAGAACAATCAAATTCTTCTTGAATTGATTGGGCTCCTCTTTTATTTACTGCTCTCTTTACATGAGTCATATTGGTTTGAAGTAAAGGATTGAAAAGGTTTTGAATGTAGAAGGTTGAAGATGAAGAATTTAAGAGATTTGTAAGCTTTTGAAAGGATGTGGTGGCTAGGTTTCAACTTGGAC
The DNA here is from genome assembly GCA_949673415.1 of Euphorbia schlechtendalii. Taxonomy (NCBI): domain Eukaryota; kingdom Viridiplantae; phylum Streptophyta; class Magnoliopsida; order Malpighiales; family Euphorbiaceae; genus Euphorbia; species Euphorbia schlechtendalii. The sequence goes on along the minus strand of CATIWQ010050217.1, from coordinate 9,266 downwards.
CTATTTATAGAGGATTAAGATGTCTCTAATTGGTCATAATTGATAATATAGCCATTTATGCCCAAAACTAGCCATTAGTGGCGGTTACGAACATCTGTCATGTGTCTGATCGCGATCTATAACGGTTATATTTTGCTTGTGTCACGATCTTGAAGGCTAGTCGTAATCGTGATCTTCCTCATGATAGAAACAGAAAGTTTACCGCAAATTGTCATGAGTGTGAGTTGAATGTCGCGGTCGCGATCTTCTTTATTCTTCAAATTTTTAGACTTGCACCTATAAAAACTTAGAAACACAAACACATTTAAACTTTATTAAATATAAATGATAAATATTTACTATTTTACCTTGGATAATCATGGTGAAGATAGCAATTGAACATCAACGTCTTGTTGTTCAAATATATTTTCATGATAAAGTTTGTATCGTTGACCATTTGCTCAGAATATTTCTCCATTTTCGAATTTTAATTCCAAAGCGCCATTACCAAATACTTGAATAACCTCATAGGGTCCTTTCCACCTAGATTTGAGTTTTCCAAGGAACAAACGAAGCCTAGAATTATATAATAGAACTCTATCCCCGACTTTAAACTTCTTTTCACGTATCTTGGCATCATGCCACCATTTTGTTTTTCCTTTGTAGATCTTTGCATTTTCATATGATGACAAATGTAGTTCTTCTAACGCATTTAAATCCAACTTTCTTCTGTAACCAGCTTTGTTTAAATCCATATTCAAATTCTTCAAAGCCCATAAAGCCTTATGCTCTAATTCTACTAGTAAATGACAAGCCTTTCCATAAACCAACTTATAGGGAGTCATACCAATAGGTGTCTTAAAAGCTATCCTGTAAGCCCATAATGCATTGTTTAATTTAGTAGACCAATCTTTCTTAGAATTCGAGATGATCTTCTCCAGAAACCACTTTATTTTCTAATTAGAAATTTCTACTTGACCACAAGTTTGAGGGTGATATGGGGTAACAATCCTATGATTAACTCCATACTTTTGCATCAAGCTTTCAAAAGTCTTATTGATGAAATGTGAACCTCCATCACTAATAATGGTCCTAGGAACTCCAAATCTACTAAATAATTACTTAAGAAATTTATCAACTACTCTAGCATCATTCTTACTATATGCATTAGCCTCAACCAATTTTGAAATATAATCAACTACAAGTAGAATGTAATTATTACCATTAGAGGTAGGAAATGGCCCCATGAAATCTATACCCCAAACATAAAAAAAACTCTACTTCTAAGATGTTTTCAATGGCATCTCATCTCTTCGACTTATATTTCTTGTTCTCTGACAATTATCACAATTCAAAACAAAATCTCTAGCATCCTTGAACAATGTTGGCCAATAAAATCAACTTTCTAAAACTTTAGCAGCAGTTTTTGTTGGGCCTAAATGTCCTCCATATATGCTATCATGGCAATGACTTAAAACTGAAGAAAAGCTATTAACATCTATACATCTTTGAATAATACTGTCGACACATACCTTAAACGAATAAGGATCATCCCACATGAATGATATAATATCTTTAAGAAATTTCTTCTTATCATTAGAATCTAAATTAGAGGGTAAAGTATGCGTAGCCAAATAATTTGCATAATAAGCATACAATGGACTAATAGTATGTTTAACAAACATTATATTTTCATCTAGAAAAAATTCATTAATATCACCAGTTTCACCTATAGGTCCCTTATCATCTTCTAGATGAGATAAGTGGTCAGCGTCACTTCACATCTTTAACTAATAAATTAGTTAAAGGTTTAGCTATAACTGAGAAATCCTTAATAAACCTTCTGTAAAATCCAGCATGGCCTAGAAATGATCTTATTCCTTTAACATTAATGGGTGGAGGTAATTTCTCTATGATTTCGATTTTTGCTATATCTACGTGAATTCCTTTCTCATCTATCTTATGACCTAATACTATACCTTCATTAACCATAAAATGACATTTCTCCCAGTTCAATACCAAATTAGTTTCTTCACATCTAGCAAGTACTTTATTTATATTTTCTAGACATATCTCAAAAGAATCTCCATATACTGAGAAATCATCCATGAAAACTTCCATAATATTCTCCACGTACTTACTAAAAATGGTAGAAACACACCTCTGAAAAGTAGCCAGAGCATTATTTAACCCGAAAGGCATTCTTCTATAAGCAAATGTACCAAATGGACATGTAAAAGTGGTTTTGTCCTGGTCATCTCGCTTAATGTGAATTTGAAAATAACTAGAGAATCCATCTAGAAAACAGTAAAATGCATGACCTGATATCCTTTCTATGAATGGTAAACGGAAATGGTCTTTCCTAGTTGTTGCATTTAATTTTCTGTAGTCTATACAAACTCTCCATCCAATTGTTGTCCTAGTAGGAACTAAGTTACCCTTTTCATTTTGGACAACAATAATACCTCCTTTTTTCATAACACATTGAACAGGGCTGACCCAATCACTATCTGAAATCGGATAAATAATTCATGCATCTAGCTAATTAATAATTTCCTTCTTAACAACTTCCTTCATATGAGGATTTAATCTTCTTTGCCTTTCTATTCTAGGTTTACTTTCATTCTCCAAATTAATAGAATGCATTACTATATTAGGGCTAATCCCTCTAATATCAGAAATTTACCAACCAATACTCCTAATTCTACCCTTTATTGTCTCCAACAATGCTTCTTCCTACAAACTAGATAACTTACTAGAAATGATAATGGGCAGGGTACTGTTGTTTCCCAAAAATGCATACTTTAGATGAATAGGTAATTGCTTCAATTCCACTAAGGGTGGTTTATCTATAGAAGGTGGTATAGGATCATCTTCTCTAACCAATTTTTCGGTTTCAGAGGAATATTCTAAATTTTCAAGAGATTCAAATGTTGACTCTTCAAGTGACGTAACATGACAAATTTCTTCTGCACATGTATCAATTAAGTTATCGATCATGTAATCTCTAGAAAACTTATCCCAATGTATGTTAGTAAACATTTTAACTCTAAAAATATATAACAAGCAGATAAACATATAATTAAAATAAAAGCAAAATAAAAATAAAATCCTACAGTAATCTCCAACAAGTGATCTTTAGAATGCACTTGCCTTCCCAGGCAATGGCGCCAAAAACTTGTTCGCCACTATTCTATTGATAAGTTTAATAACTTTTTCGCAAAGATTTTGGCTATATATTAATGGTGCCGAAAACTTGTTCACGTAAAACATAGGTGTTGTCAATACCACTTGTCAAGATGGAAAAATGATGATAACTGCAAGTATACAGTTGGGATGTAGTTTTAAAAGATATCGATCCCACAAGGATGGACCAGCTCTAAAGATCAACAAGGAAAACAGAATGAAGAAAATAAAATAAAATAATTTGAAGTTTTGGATAGGAGGATTAGAATGAAGAATGGATAGATATATTTATGGAAGATTAGAGATTCTAATATATAGATTTTCCTACGAAATAAGTATAGCAAAGAAAACATGCAAGTTCAACAAAGTTATTACGTTCACTAAACTAATCTAACATAATGGGTTCTAGACACTTAGATGTTCAATGATTCATCACAGAGCAACACATGAAATGACTTTTCTAAATCTAGTGCAAACGAATCAAGACAATTATATAAACTTGGACAACAATATTACTAAGCTCAGTACGGGTCGCCCTCACATAGCCACATTTAGCAAGTTACCATTCTAAAAATGTTGGCTCACTAAACAGCATTATATCATAGATCCAGTGATTATACACGATATTGTTAACCCCGAAACTATTCTTAAAATTAACTCCAAAGCATATAACTTGATTAATATAAAAGACTTAACATGAAATACGCATTATGATACATAGACATATCATAAACTACGAAATAGAAAGTATAAGTAAAAAGCAATGCAAAGTTGTAAGGTATGCAAGTGAAAGCTAAAGTTGATCAAATCGTATCCACTCTTTAATGGGAGTCGTCAATTCCCACAATTTTTGCATCGGCTTTGAATTTGGTCTTGGCCCGTACAGAACCTCTGCTAGGATGCTATTCTTTGTGAATATCGAACAGATGAATGTTGAAGTTGATAAGTGATTTGCAAGTACACTTATACAAAAATCGCTCGAATATGTAGAGAAATCTAGTGATTGAAACAAGGATTCGAATCACTTAAACATTTTCTCTCTAACACTTATAAACGTAGCAAAACTAGATATTTTATTCTCTATCTACACACACTATATGTAACCCTATAATTGCACTATAATGCTCTCCTCTCTGCATGAAATTGTAAGGTTTGGAGCCCTATTTATAGAGTTTGATGGGTTGTGTCTATCCAAACGAAGAGTTGTGTCCATTGGCGAATGATTGCATCACTTCATTGTGATTGGTTGAGAAGCTTCAATCTTATCCACAATGGATAGGCACCTTTTCATGATTGGTTAACTTCTGATAAATGTCTATTCATTGGTAGTTGATGGTGGTTGATCATTCTTATCTAGCGGTTGGTAGTTAAGAAGATTTGACCAAAAAACCATCCAAAACTTGATATACAGGTCGCAATCGTGAATCTTTTATTGATAATTTTCTAATTCTAAGGTGCATCAAGTCGCGACCGTGAATTGTTGTCACGATCGTGAATTGTGTTTTTCTTCAGAATTCTTCCTATAACTTTACCGATCTTCGACAGTTTAGATCCTAAGCCAAATCTTTAAGTTTCACTCATCTTTTTGCACCTTTTTCACTCTTTTTACATAAATTTCCACTTTAGATCATTTTACTCCCAAGATTTACCTAGTATCTGCATTTGCATAAAAAACAACTACATATTACATGAAATCTTTTATATGAAGTATAAAAATAACTAAAACTATAGTGTTTAGTGTAAAATTATATTGATAATAAGTGTAATTATACACTTATCAATTATCCTAGTCATGTCACTCTCCAAGCATCTTGAATTTTTTATCGCCAATAATGGGGTAGAATATGAGGTGTGCCTTTTTGGTATGAAAGCTTTGAGAAATGCTGGGGCATCGAAAGTCACTATCACCCGTGATTCTGCACTAGGCATTCACAAGTTATCGAACATTGGGAAATCAAAGAGAAGTCGCTTCGACCGTATCTTGATGTAGTGTGGGAATTGGTGGTAAACTTCAAGAAGTGTATGTTCTAGCATGTTCCCCGAGATGAGAATTAGATGGCGGATTCCTAGGCTAACTTAGCTTTTATGTGGGAAGGTCCCCAATCCCAACCTATTAGCCCCGTGGTCCTTCAATAAAGGAACCATTCTATTGTAGCACCATCTCAGTTGTAATTAGCATGGATGAAAAATGTTGGTATTAGGACATAATATAATTGATTCAAGATGAAGAATTTCTTCTAGGAGTAACAAAATCGAAGCGGTTATCTCTTCGTTGACTGGTTCCTCAATTTAATATTATCGATGATGATCTCTTTAAGTGCACTAGTGATATTCTACTTCTACAATGTCTTTCAGAAAAATAAGCTTCTTTGGTCTTGAATTGTGTCCATGGGTAGTCGACTACTTCTCTAAGTGGGTAGAGGCTGAATCTTTCACCAATATAATCACCAAGAAAATGGCCAAATTCATTGAGAAGCATATCTTTGCTCACTATGGGATGCCTCATCACAATGTATCTGATAACATAGTTTAGTCTCAAGGGGTAAAAACTAATTTAATTGAGTAGTATGGCAAGAGCATCACCTCTCTTCTCTGTATAGACCACAATTCAACAGGGTAGTAGAACTAATAAGTCAATCAGAAAAATCTTATCTAAGATGGTGACTGCCTACCATGATTGGGCAGATAAGCCTCCATTTACACTTTGGGGGTACAAAACTAGCATGTAAACTCCAATTGATTCAAGATGAAGAATGTTGGTATCAGGACATAGTCTAATTGATTCAAGATGAAGAATTTCCTCTAGGAGTAACAAAATCGAAGCAGTTATCTCTTCGTTGACTGGTTGCTCAATTTAGAATTATCGATGATGATCTCTTTAAGTGCACTAGCGATATTCTACTTCTACGATGTCTTTTAGAAAAATAATCTTCTTTGGTTATGAATTGTGTCCATGGGGGAGACTATGGCCCTCGCATGAGTCTCTTGGCCTTAGCAAAGAAAATTTAGCGGTTGGGTTATTTTCAGACCACCATGATTGCTGATTGCATCTCCGAGACAAAGAAATGTCATTAATGCCAAATCTAGAGGGACGATAGTCATTTGCCTCCATCAAATCTTAATAATATTTCAACTCCTTAGCCATTCTCAATGTGGGGGATTGATAATATTGGTAAGATCCAACCCTCTTTGACTAATGGGTATCGGTATATCATCATGGTAATCGACTACTTCTCTAAGTGGGTAGAGGCTGAATCTTTCACCAATATAACCACCAAGAAAATGGCCAAATTCATTGAGAAGCACATCTTTGCGCACTATGGGATGCCTCTTCACATTGTATCTGATAACATAGTTTAGTCTCAAGGGGTAAAAACTAATTTGATTGAGTAGTATGGCAAGAGCATCACCTCTCTTCTCTGTATAGACCACAATTCAACAAGGTAGTAGAACTAATAAGTTAATCAAAAAAATCTTATCCAAGATGGTGACTAACTACCATGATTGGCAGATAAGCTTCCATTTACACTTTGGGGGTACAGAACTAGCTTGTGCACTCCAACATACTAAACTCCTTTCTCCTTAGTGTACGAGATGGAAGTCATTCTCCCAGTGGAAACCAAATCCAAATCTCTAAGGGTAGCTATGGAAGCCAAGATAAACGGGTCAGTGCAAGTTATCGAACATTGGGATATCAAAGAGAAGTCTCTTTGACCGTATCTTGATGTAGTGTGGGAATTGGCGGCAAACTTCAAGAAGTGTATGTTCTGGCATGTGCCCTAAGATGAGAATTAGATGGTGGATTCCTGGGCTAACTTAGCTTTTATGTGGTAAGGTCCCCAATCCCAACCCATTAGGCCCGTGATCCTTCAATCATCAAAGGAACCATTTTATTGTCGCACCATCTCAGTTGTAATTAGCACGGATGAAAAATGTTGGTATCAGGACATAGTCTAATTGATTCAAGATGAAGAATTTCCTCTAGGAGTAACAAAATCGAAGTGGTTATCTCTTCATTGACTGGTTGCTCAATTTATAATTATCGATGATGATCTCTTTAAGTGCAGTAGCGATATTTTACTTCTGCGATGTCTTTCAGAAAAATAAGATTCTTTGGTTATGAATTGTGTCCATGGGAGAGAATATGGCCCTCGCATGAGTCTCTTGGCCTCAGCAAAGAAAATTCAGCGGTAGGGTTATTTTCGAACCACCATGATAGCCGATTGCATCTTCGAGACAAAGAAATGTCATTAATGCCAAATCTAAAGGGACAAAAGTCATTTGCCTCCATCAAATCTTAACAATCTTTCAACTCCTTAGCCATTCTCAACGTGGGGGGATTGATAATATTGGTAAGATCCAACCCTCTTTGACTAATGGGCATCAGTATATCATCGTGGTAGTCAACTACTTCTCTAAGTGGATAGAGGCTGAATCTTTCACCAATATAACCACCAAGAAAATGGCCAAATTCATTGAGAAGCACATCTTTGCGCACTATGAGATGCCTCATTACATTGTATTTGAATAGTTTAGTCTCAAGGGGAAAAAACTAATTTGATTGAGTATTATGGCAAGAGCATCACCTCTCTTCTCTGTATAGACCACAATTCAACAAGGTAGTGGAACTAATAAGTCAATCAAAAAAATCTTATCCAAGATGGTGACTACTTACCATGATTGGGCATATAAGCTTCCATTTGCACTTTGGGGGTACAGAACTAGCGTGTGTACTCCAACATACTAAACTCCTTTCTCCTTAGTGTACGAGATGGAAGTTATTCTCATGGGGGAAACCAAAGTCAAATCTCTAAGGGTAGCTATGGAAGCCAAGATAAAAGAGTCAGATTGGGAAAAAGCCGAATTTAAATAATTGAATATGATTGATGAGCATCGAATGAAGGCCATAGATCATCTTTAGATGTATGAGTAGTGTATGGCGAGAGCTTACAATAGGAAGGTCAAGCATCAGAAGCAGGCCTTGAAAGCGAGGAATTTGATCTTGAAGCATTTGAAACTCTCCAATGTTAATTCTACGGGGAAGTGCAGGCCCAATTGGATGATAATGAGTTCGTGAAGCCTATTCATGATCAAGAATGTTCTTAGCAAAGGAGCGGTTAAGGTGATGGACATGGACGATAATGAGTTCATGAACCCAATCAACCAGAACTAGCTTAAGCGTTATCACATTTAGGAAAAGAATTAAATTTTGAAAAGTAGCACTATAATAAAAAGAAATCATGTAGCAATCCCATCAATTGTCCTTCTTCATACAGTTAAGCAAAAATTTGGGTATTATTTTGCTGATAAGTGCGTCAAAGTGAAAACCCAAAAAGGGCACTTTGGGTAAAAATTATGGTAATGAGAGAAACAGCCACCTGTCAACTAGAAAATCTAAAAGGGCAGGTTAAAATAGGGTTTAAATCATTGGATATTTTTGTACCTTAGTTATTTTCATTCATAAGAACATCATTATTGTTGAATCGTTATGTGTATATTTATAATTGGTTACATATGTGTTGTGTTGAGAAACAATGCAAATAATGCAAGACATTTGCATAAAAAAAAAAGAAAAAGCAAAACAAAGATAGGCTAAAATCCGAAAAGGATAGCATATGCAAGAAATGAGTCTGCTGGATTGAAAACCTGAAAGGGCGGTATCATGCAAAAGTTAAGACAATGTTCGATAGATTGAAAACCAGTGAGGGCAGTCTATGCAAAAATTAGAATAAAAGAATATTCAATTCTTTACATCTTTTCAAATCTGTAAAAGACATCCTAAGGACATCCCCTAAATAAAGGTAGAAAATCATCAAATTCACTTCACATCAAGGATCATCATAATGGGAAGCAACTCGTAAGACTTCAAAGTGTTCACCACTTTTCTACTGACAAGTTTAATAGTTTGTTCACAAGATTCAGCTATATATCAATGTTGCCAAAAACTTGTTCATGAAAAATATAGGTGTTGTCGGTACCTCTTATCAAATAGAAAAATGATGATAACTGCAAGTATACAATTGCGATGTAGTTTTAAAAGATAACGAACCCACAAGGAAAGAACCAAGTCTAAAGATCAATTAAGGAAAAAGAAAATAATA
>CATIWQ010050196.1:0-41499 GCA_949673415.1 Euphorbia schlechtendalii | reverse complement strand
TGCTATCTTCACCATGAATTCCCAAGGTATAATAGTAAATATTTATCATTTGTATTTAACAAAGTTTGCTTGTGTTTGTGTTTTTAAGTTTTTATAGGTTCAAGTCTAAAAATTGAAGAATTTGAAGAACAAAGAGGCTCGTGACAGCGACATATTTCTCTCTTGTGAACACTGGGTAGAAAAACTTTCTATTTCTTTCGTGAGGAGAGTCACAATCATGACTGACCTTCACGATCGTGACATGACAAAGTTATAACCGTTACAAATCGCTAACTGACACATAACAGATGGCTAAAACCGCCATTAACGGCTAGTTTTGACCCTAAAACGGCTATAATCCCATTTATGACCAATTAGAGTCCTCTTAAACCTCTATAAATAGGTCCAAGTTGAACCCTAGCCACCACACCTTCTAAAAAGCCTTCAAATTTCTGAAATTTCTAATCTTCTATATTCAAGTATCTAAACCTTTTTCAATCTTTTTTCTTCAAACCAAAATGACTCGTGTGAAGAAAGCAGCACAAAGGAGAGGAGCACAATCAATTCAAGAAGAATTCGATTGTCCATTCCCATTAAGGACAAGAGAAGAGGGTAAGAGATTTCAAAAGCTAAGAAAATTGGATATCACCGGGATGATATTCCTCGATCTGGTTTTCTTGGAAACTCTTAATCTCTGAGAAGAGATGGAAGCCTACCTTTCCATCCTTGGCCTTTTGAAATTTGTGATATGCGGTTCCCACAAAATCGAGATTGGATACTCGAGTGTTTGGTTACATTCGATTACGAAGATTCAAGGAAGAGGGCGATTCAATTTCGGAATCAAGGACAACAATACACTGTCACAAGAGAGATGATGGGCGATTGGTTCAGTTTCGAGATTGTTAACTCATCAAGCATGACAGACTCATTTTAACCTAATCGAGTTTGGGAAAATTTATCAGGTAAGAGAGTTTTCGATCCCAAAAATTCACCTAACAAACTCATTAAGGATGATTGTATTTTTCTTCTCCACAAATACCTTTCCACTTCGGTATTTTGTCGAGTCAAAAATACAAAAGTTCAAAAGAATGACTTGTTTGTTCTCTCATGCGCTATGATGAAGCAAAAAGTAAAAATTGTGGATATAATTTGGGATATGATGAAGAAGAAATTGACGAGCATGAGGAGTAAAATTGGAGCGGTCGAAATTATCACCGCTATAGTCTTGGGAGCAAGAGGTGAACTCCCCTATGTTCAACAACCGGGTGAGTATTTTCGGTATATGGATGGAAATTATTTGAAGAACACCGAACTTCTACAAGAAAATGATGGTGTTTATTCTTTCTATTGCTACTCCAACCGCATCAAGAAGCTCAATTTGACTCAAGAAGATCCTTCCATCGGACCATCAAATCTATCCATCAGCCATCGAAGAGGAAAGGCCCCGATGAACGAAATAGAAGAAGAAGATGAAGACGAAGAAGCTCTGGAAGATTGGAAGGCTAGCATGCAACTTAAGTTGAATAATTGCCATGCGGAACTTGGAGTTATGAAATAAGAAATGAAGATTCTAAAGAAAAGTAATAAGTCGATGCTTCGAAACTTACTTTCATTCTTTAGAAAACAAAATTGTCAATTCACTCCTAGTCCACCGGATTCTCCTTCATAATAAATGGGTTTATTCTTTTCTTACTTTATCTTTTTCAAAAAATTTTAGACTAGTTTTAGTTCTTAGTTTTGATTTTTATTTAATGTCTCACAATGAGGACATTGTGTTCTTTAGTTTAGGGGGGCATTTGTAAAAATCCCGTAAAATCCAAAAAAATTAATAAAATTTAAAAAGTCGAAGAGCTTCAAAATTTTTTGTTGATTTTCATGTCAATTTATACATTATCATTTCTTATACTTTACTAACAATTATCCAAGATTATTGTGAGAGTTAGGTTTTAAAAGTTCTATGTTAGTGTAAAAATTGAACGCATGTTGAATTTGAGTGTTAGAAGCACAACATTTTCCAAATTGGCAAGGATGAGTGGTGAGTAACATTCAAGAGAAACATTCCAAGTAAGTTTCGATTTATATTTTGATGCAACATGAATTAGTATAAGTTATATAGTTTCAGTTTAATGCTTCTGATTAGTTTAAGTGGAGTAATATCTAATGGTATTCTTACTATAAGTTTTATATGCAAATCTCGAATAAGTCCTATAAGTATTGAGTGTGTTTAAAGTGTAGGGAAACTACAGCCATAATACTTTGAAATTGATCAATAAAGGATGAGGGTATTAATGAAAAATCAAAAGAAAGAGAGGATAACCAATGAGTTATGAAAAAGGTGAGGAATGGTACGGAGCAGAAACTACAACCATTCATTGCGTAAAAAAGAAAAGAAAGCATAAAAAATGGGTGCAAAGTACAAAGTACTTTAAAAACATATGCTTAAAAAAATGAGAGAGTGGGATGGAGCATAAAATGCAACCACTGAAAAAAGGGGAGAGTGATATGGAGCATAAAATGCAACCACTGAGAGTGTTTTAACATCCTAGGTTACCTGAAAATGCCTTGAGAGAAATTAATCAAAGTGTGCTTTCTATGTCCTTTATACTTTATACTATGCTTAAGAGAAGGTAATATTCGAGTATGCATATAAAGCTTATATGAAGATGCGATTCGGTTGACTCTCCATTAAGAACAAAGGTATGCAATTGAGCTATATAAATTGCACATTACTAATTTGTGGGAAATTTCAAACTTCTTCTTGAAATCTTTTGCAACGTGGAATGTGGTACTCACTGCAATAGTCTTTCGCCAAGTAAGGTACGAACTTGTTTACCAAATTTATACACTTCTGTTGAATTTACCTTGAGGACAAGGAAAAAGTTAAGTGTGGGGGTATGATAAGTGTATAATTACACTTATTATCATATTAATTTCATACATTAAACACTGTAGTTTCAGTCAGTTTTATACTTCATATAAAAGATTTCACATGGTATGTAGTTGTTTTTTATGCAAATGCAGATACTAGGTAAATCTTGGGAGTAAAATGAGCTAAAGTGGAATTCTATGAAAAAAGAGTGAAAAAGGTGCAAAAAGATTCGTGGAACTTGAAGATTTGGCTTAGGATCGAAGCTGTCGAAGATCGGTGAAGTTACAAGAAGAATTCTGAGTAAAACTCAGCAGTTGTGACAATCATTCACGGTCATGACTTGTTTACTTTAGAAATAGAAGATTGCCAATTAAAGATTCACGGTCGTGACATGTGTATCGTGGTCGTGACATGGATGGTTTTCTGGTATTATCTTTTTAACTAACAACCGCTAGATAAGCATGATCAACCACCATCAACTACCAACGAATAAACACCTATCAGGAGTCAACAATTATGAAAAGGTGCTTATTCATTATAGATTATATCAAAGCTTCTCAACCAATCACAATGAAGAGATGCAATCTTTCACCAATGGACACAACCCTTCATTTAGATAGATGTAACCCTTTAAACTCTATAAATAGGGTTCCAATCCTCTTCAATTTCATGCACCACCAGAGAGGAGAATATTAGAGTGCAATTAAAGAGAGATATAGTGTGTATAGATAGAGAGTTCGCTATGTTCGTAAGTGTTAGTGAGAAAATGATTAAGTGATTCGAATCCTTGTTTCGATCACTAGATTTCTCTATATTCTCGAGCGATTGTTGTATAAGTGTACTTGCAAATCACTTATCAATAAAAGTTTTCATTCTTCAATATTCGTTTGTTCGATATTCACAAAGAACAGCATCCTAGCGAAGGTTCTATACTGGCCGAGACCGAATTCAAAGCAGACGCAGGAATTGCGGGAATTGACGACTCTCATTAAAGAGTGGATACGGTTTGATCAACTTTAGCTTTCACTTGCATACCTTACAACTTTGCTTTGCTTTTTACTTATACTTTTATTTCAAAGTTTATGATATGTCTATGTGTCATAATGCGTATTTCGTGCTAAGTCTTTTATGTTAATCAAGTTATATGCATTGGTGTTAATTTTAAGAGTAGTTTCGGGGTTAACAATATCGTGTATAATCATTGGATCTGTGATATAATGCTATTTAGGGAGCCAACATTTTTGGAATGGTAACTTGCTAAATGTGGCTATGTGAGAGAGACCCATACTAAGCAAAGTATTGACATTGTCTAGGTTTATATAATAGTCTTATCTCGTTTACGCTAGGATTAGAACAGTTATTTCATGTGTTGCTCTGCGGCAAATCATTGAACATCTGAGTGTGTTGAACCGAGTTTGTTAGATTAGTTAAGTGCATCGTAACATCTTTGTTGAACTTGCATGTTTTCTCTGCTATACTTGTTCATAGTGAAAATCTATGTATTTAGAGTCTCTCATCTATTACATCTATATTTACTCAACTTTTCATTCTGATTTTCCCTTTCCAAAAATCTTTAAACTATTTTTATTTTCTTTTACTTTGTCTTTCCTTGTTAGTCTTTAGACCTAGTCTTTCCCTGTGGGTTCAATATCTTTTAAAACTACATCGCAACTGTATACTTGCAGTTATCATTATTTTTCTATGTGATAAGGGGTATTGACAACACCTACATTTTTCGTGAACAAGTTTTTGGCATTATTATTGAGGATAAATCTTACTAAACGAGTATAGCCAAGTCTCACGAACAAGTTTTTGGAACCATAAAGATATTAAACTTATCAATGGAAAAGTGGTGAATAGGCACAAGTGTGAAAGGTTTGGGAAAAGTATAAAAACCCTTCGATCTAATCGGGGTGGTGAATACGTAAGCCAAGAGTTTCAAGATTATTTAAGGGATAATGGTATTTTATCCAAATGGATGCCTCCTTAACATAATGGAGTGTCAGAAAGGAGAAATAGAACCCTATATGATATGGTTTGGTCCATGATGAGCGAAGTAGAACTCAACAGATCCTTTTAGAGTTATGCACTTGAGAGTGTAGTTTATATTCTAAGTAGAGAACCTGTAAAATAAGTTGATCAAACACCATACGAAATGTGGTGTGGTCAGAATATAACTCTTTCTCACCTGAGAGATTGAAGATGTCCTACTTATGTTATAAGAATAAATTTAAACAAGTTAGATTTTAAGTTTAATAGGTGTTTGTTTGTAGGTTACCCTAAGGGGACTATGATTTGTACCTTTTATAATCCTAAGGAACAAAAGTTACTTATTTCTAGGAATGCTTAATTCCTCGAGAAGGAACACGTAGTTGCGAAAGCTAGTGGGAGAAATATTCAGCTGGGTGCTCAAGAAGATCAAACAAACAATTAACTGATTGATCCTAGACCTGTTACACAACAAAGTTTAAGCATGGAACAACCTATTATAACATCGACATTGCGTAGGTTGGGTGAGGCTCTAATCATTCTAAAAAGAAATGGCTATTTCATCACTAATGATAAGCACATATTTCTTATGGAATATGACGGGCCTAAGACTTACAAGGAAGTAATGGAAGGCTTAAAATCTGACAAATGGTTTACAAACATGAAGTTAGAGATGGACTCTATATATGAAAATAAAGTCTGGAACTTTATTGATTCTTCAAGTGGGATTAAGCCCATAGGATGCAAGTGGGTTTTCAAGAAGAAAACTAACATGGATGGTAATGTAATAACCTGTAAAACAATGCTAGTACAAAGGGTTATTGTCAGAAAGAAGGTACTGACAGTGATGAAACCTTTTCACCAGTAGCCATGCTAAAGTCTATCAGGATACTTATTGCCATCGCTACTCATTATGATTATGAGATCTAGAAGATGGATGTGAAAACCATATTCCTTAATGGAAACCTAGATAGGGATGTATATATGATACAACCTAAAGGGTTTACATCTTAGGATGGCTCGAAGGTGTGTAAATTGTAAAGGTTCATTTATACATATAGCAAGGATCAAGGAATTGGAATATTAGGTTTGATGAGACAATAAAAAATTGGTTTTGTGCCCTGTGTATATAAGAAGGTTAGTGGGAGTGCGGTCATTTTCCTTGTATTATATGTCGATGATATATTATTAATAAGAAACGATGTTCCTTCCTCTTCTTCAAATAGTTAAGTCATGGTTCTCAAACAATTTCTCCATGAAAGAACTTGGAGAAGTAGCTTTTATACTTGGTATAAAGATCTACCAGGATAGATCTAGGAGGCTGCTAGGTCTTCCTCAAAGTACATACGTAGACAAGGTTTTGGCTAGATTTAACCTTGAGTTGTCAAGAAAGAGTTACCTTCTCAAATCTCACGGGATTAACCTTTCTAAATCCTAATGTTTGAGAACACGAGAAGAGAGACTACACATGAATGAAATACCCTATGCCTTAACACTGAGAACCATAATGTATGCTATGATATGCACTTGCCCAGAGTCTCACATTCCTTGAGCGTCATGATTAGATTTCAATCTAATCTAGGTGAAAAGCACTAGGTGGCCATTAAAACTATCCTCAAGTACTTACGAAGGACTAAGGATATGTTTTTAGTTAATGGAGAAAGTGACCTCTCTGTGAAGGGATACATTGACGCAAGTTTCAGTATGACATGGATGATTACAAGTCCTAGTAGGGTTATGTGTTTTGTTAAATGGAGGAGTAATTATTTGGAAAAGTTTTAAACAAAGTACAACTACTAATTTAACCACTAAATTCGAGTATATATCTACTTTTGAAGCAACTAAGCAAGCTATCTAGTTAAAGGGTTTTATTGGTGATCTCGGTGTGGTGTCTAGCATTGTGAATCCAATAGTGGTCTATTGTGATAACAATGGGAATATTGCTCAAGCAAAGAAACTATGGTCTCGTCAGAGAAATGAACATGTACTAGGAAAGTACCATCTCATTCAGGAGATAATTTTTAGTAAAGATATAAGCTTAGAATATATCCCTACGAATCATAATCTAGTGGATGGGCTAACAAAGCCATTTACTAAAGTTAAGTATGACCAACATATTAACTAGTATGGCATGATGCACATGGGTAATTGGCCATAGTTCAAGTGGGAGTTTGTTAGACATGATGTATTCCCTAAAGGCAATTAGGGTAATATGTTTTCATTAGTCATAAATGTGCAAAAAATTTTGTAATATTTTTTATAAATAATAAGTCACCTTTGTTATATATCGATTATTCTTTCCAATTATGTATCTAGTTGGTATTATATATGTGTTATTATGTATGTATATATATTCGTTGATATAATAAGACAAGGTCCATGACTATTTCATAGCATGAAAGTGCAAGGACATAGTGGGAGCTATATGGAGTGAGAACTACACACAAGTGTAATAATGAAAAGTCTATATATCCCAAGTCAAAGTTTCATTGAGACTAGACATCAATGAAGTTGACAGACTGGCATGTGTAGGCTTACTCCTTGGATTGAATCCAAGCAACCGATGTCACAAGCTAAAGGTGGTACCTTAAGTTAACACATGAATGTATTCAGGTAATACATTGTAGACCGCTATAAGGACACTTAGAAATAACTATAGCTATGTGTTGGTGGCATATCTTATTGCAATAGTAGTATGAGTATCCTAAGACCAGAGATACTGGTTACCTTATGCGAAAGTTGTTATACGTTAGGTCATACTTATGCATACCCTAGTGATTAAGATGATATGGTTGATTACGGATACAGTGATGACCGTTCCTTGGTAAGCCGAGTAGTTAAGATGGGATCTATCAATCTTGATATAGTGATATAATGGGAGTTGTACCTTAAGGACTCTTTTGAAGTGACAAACTCATAAACCTCTAATTAGAGTATGAGATTAATAGAAAGGGTTTCTAGTAAACCTCTAGCATCTCTATACTTTAAGATCCTATGAGGCGACACACTTTGGGCCTTCATCGAACAGAATAAAGAATTTATAAATGGGGTCTATACTGAGAATAAAAAGGAGAGTCAAACACATTTTGGATGGACCATTATATGGTCAGACCAAATAATACATGAAAGAGGAATTTGAAAAATTTGACAAGGTGGAGCAAGGGAATTTTCCTATTGCAAGTGGGACCTACAAACATGGTTTGTTCATGGAAGGGGGGCTTGCATGGCAGCCATGCGAGCATAAATGTGCTCAAGAGCCACTAGCATGTGCTAGCGTAAGCTAGTGTTTCCTGGTGGGCTATAGGCCCACTAGTAGCCCGTAAGCAAGGCTTGTGAACAGTCCTGTAAGGCCTCCCTTGCAGGATAAGGGAAGCCCACATGTTCTTCCCTTGTTGGCCATGTACAACCCATAGAAGTGGGCTATGTGCATGGGTTGACCCTTAGATCTTGGAGCTCTACGTGTCAACCCGTTTGTGGGATGGGGATTTTCCCCATCCCATGTTGAAAATAAGGGGAGCATTTTACTCCCCTTCTCACTATAAATAGTGGCCTCCTCCTCTTTCTTCATACTTTAGCTTGTAGAACACAAGTTAATTAGTACCTAACAGTACTTAAAATGTTTTGGAAATAGCAAACTGAATAGGCTAGTGAATTTAATTAGGTACTAAGTATACTCTTAATTATTAAAGCTATGCAATATAAGTAATAACCACTCAGCACGAACTGAGTGTAGCTTTTATTAATTAAAAGCATTTTTTGTGACACTTTGTGAATTAAATGACAGTTGTACTACTAACGGTTTCTGTGAAGAAACAGAATACTCTTTTGTTGCTTTTAAGGTTAAATTATGCAGTAATTAATAGAATATTCACTACAAGTCAAAATGGCTCCACTCCACTAAAGACTATCGGAATCTTTCCACAAAAGTCCAAGAATAGTGCACCTCTGTAAACCACCATTCCTTAGTGTCTCCGTGCATGTCAGTCCATGTCAGCAACACCAACCAATCAAGATTACATGTTGCTTTACACGCATCTCTCTCTCCAAGTTAGTATTGCTTGAAGACAAAAGAGCTTTCACCAATGGAAGCTTATCTTGCCTCAACATTTGAATTTCTATCTCTGAGTGTCCCAGAAACTATCTCCAACGAGAAGATTTGAAAGATATGAAGAGAAGAAATATTAAAGAACTACAAAGACGAGAAGTCTGCAACGGCTACTTCACAGATCCTCATGTATAAATAGAAAATTGAAGCAGACATTGAAGTAATGCGAACACGATGAATCACCTTGAATTTCTTAAGAGCAAAGTCACTTCAAATCATTCTAGCTTCCCACAAATTCAAAATCAAGCAATTAGCAAACAATCATTTCTATATCTATTTGTAATAGAGAGAATCAATACTGAGAGATAACATTGTAAGGATTCAACACTTTATAAGTTGAATTCAGTTTGCTTCATCTCTTTTGAAATCCTAAGAGTCAGTTTGGGAAGGGTACCCAAACTGAGTGGTAGTTAGAAAGGAGGAACTTTCTGTAATAGTATCTACCCAATCTTGAGTGTTAGTTTGGGAAGGGTATCGAAACTGAGTTTGAATGGTAGTTAGAAAGGAAGGTACTTTCTATAATCTTGTCTACCCACTGTAAAGGCTTCTCCGCCTATTGAAGGAATGAATCACTAGTGGATTAAAGCTCGGAGAAGGTATTTGGGGACTGGAGGTTGGCTAGGGGCCGAACTAGTATAAAATCTCAGGTGTAATCATTCTAACTCTAAACGCTTAGCTTCATCAGCTTCTTGCTCATTCATCTCTCACATATTTGCTTGTTAATCCAACTCGTACTGAGTAATCCTCACTCAGTAAGAGGTTGAAGATAAACTGTGTTAGCTGAGCTGAACAGTTTATACATTTTTATATCGCACTCAGCATGCATACTTAGCACGCATATAAAAACTATACTGAGTTAACTTTAAAATGAAAAGATATTAAAAAGTAACCCAGTATTCGCATTCACCACCCCTCTACTATTATTATTAGCTGGTTTACGGACCAACAATTGGTATCAGAGCAGTTGCTCAACTTTAAGACTAGTCACCTCGAGTCAGATCGTTAAATGGCATATAATAACTTCAGCTCGAGTTCTGGTCAGCCAGTTCTTTTGAGAGAAGGAATGTCTATTATTAGACCTCCTCTATTCGATGGTAATCATTATACGTTATGGCAGAATCGTATGAAGAACTTGATTCAGTCTCAAAGTATGTAGGCTTGGCTAGCAATTGAGCTTGGCCTTAGAGTTCCTACTGAGGTCAGGAAAGGTGTGCGTAGAGTTGTAGATCTAGAAGACTACAATGACACTGATCTGAGGCTTCTCAAAGAGAATGCCGCAGCTATTAATTACTTAAATTGTGCGCTTGATCTTACAGAGTTTAACAGGGTCTTAGGATGTGAAACAGCACAGGAAATCTGGAAGAAACTGGAGATTACCTATGAGGGGATAGACAAGGTCAAGGAGTCAAAGATAAACCTCATGTTAAGAGAGTATGAGATGTTCTCGATGGCTTCCAATGAAGGTATTCAAAGTATGAATACCAGGTTCATTAATACTGTTAATGAATTGAAACGACTTGGAAAGGAGTTTAGCGAGGAGTCAAAGTGTGAATACCCGATCAACTTATTATTAAGAATTAAGCGAAGATTTATGTTTAGATTCATTGTTCAACCTAGATATAAGATAGAAATTGTTCAGACATTAGTATATGTACATGCATTTAATATAAGGTCTTTGTTTAAACACATATTTTCTACTATTTTATCGATATTCAAATAGCCCTTTCTATTGAATTCGGGAAAACATGGTCAAACCATTTTTCCTTAGTAGGTAGCTTCTATAACTCATCTAAGACAACCCCCACTATAGTAGGTCAAGCCATAATGAACAACCATGGTTGGAACCCGTTCATTTGCATTCCATGCAATTGCTAGTCCATTTGAGTTCTCTTTCTCGAGACGTGCGTACCCAATTGTACGACTCTTTAAATATGTCTCCAATCCTGCATTAGCTCCAATTATATGGACGCTAACCTATTTTGATTAAGGAATTAACCCCATCTAGTCTCATGGTGAAACACATATTAAGGGAAAGCATGTTGCATATGTTCTTGCATCCGTTAACAAGGTTTGTATCATGACTTATGATAGGAAGACTATCGCCTTAATATTGTTGTAGGGATTTTATTGGTGTAGCTGATCTCGCCCTAGTCTAGGAGTTAACGATGGATATGATTATTATTATAATAATAATAATAATAACTTGGGGCTATTTGGAATAATTTATCTAAGGGATCATGCTTAAGACTAGTACATCATAATCATTCCATTATACTAAGACTCCACATTGCATAAATAATAAACAAGGTCCATGTTTATGTTTTTGCACATATGTCTACTAGTTTTAATTTAATAACTTAAACTATGATTGTAAAACCATATGCAGAATCCAATTCCCATACTAGAAATCAACAAAGTCATAAAAGTTCCTTATCTATGCTTGAACCTATTATCGATGGAGATTTCCAAGTAAGAGAGGCCCCCTAAAAATAAATGAGCAGCCAAGCCAATCCTTGGCAAAATAACCACAGGCACGTCAAATAGTTATACCGTAGACAATTATGATTTAAAGATTTCATTCTTTTAATCGAGTGAAATATTGGACGATCCTCAATTTAAAGCATTTACACATGTGGTAAAACATTATTAATCTATATGATGATCACCTAGACTAAGTTTGAGTAAAACCTTAATCTAGTTATCGCATCATTTTCTAAAATAGTAATTGAAAGCTAAGTCATGCATAGCATACTTTAATCAATTCATAGAAAATTTCATTTCAATATTTTATCATCAATCATGCATAACATAAGGCATTTTGTGATATCATTGTTGGTTAATTAAGGTAGTTAATGAACATGCAAACTTCCATGGTCGAATTTAAAAATTTAAAATTAACCCTAAAAGGATCTCCTTAGCATGGTATGACTGATATAATCTCAATTGAAATGTTCCATAGATGCTTATAGGTTCATGAAACTCTAATAAAAGAAACCTAGCATCTAAGTTTAGTGCATTTATTTGTTGATGTATGTCTTCCCTTTGGTGCGCTAATCTCTTAGAGAAATTAGACACCACTCTGTTAGCAAAAGCTTCCAAACCAAGATGGCCTCTATGATAAGACCACACAAACCCTACCAACCAAAACCTCATGTAGAGGGAGAACTCATCAATTAACAAGTAGCTACTAGACTACTTGTAGGCTAACTCAAAAATATAACTTAGAAGGATCTTTCTAAAATAGTAATAAGCCTTTAAAAGAATTCTGGGGAAAAGTGGAGAAAATCATGGTGGATCTCACAAAAAACTAGGGAAGAAAAGGAGTAAAAACTCAGAAGAAGGTTTAGCTAAATTGAGGAACAATAAGGGGGAAAAGGGGCTATTTATAGCTTAAGGGGAGGAAAATGCTCCTGTAAAATCTATGTGGGATTAGTGCGAATCCCACGTGAGCTTCCAACCCCTTGCAAAGAAGCTTGCCTTTCTTGCAATGCTAGCTTACGAGATTTCTCACAAGCCTGCATGCGGTAAGGCTCTCGAGCCTCTGAAAGTGTTGCTAGTGCTTGCAAGGCCTGCTTGCGGGATTTTCTATAAGTGTTGCCAAGAAGCGCTTGCAAGCCCATGAGTACTTCTAGTGCTCACAAAGGCTTGCCTTGTAGGCCCTTATGAGATCTCTCACAATGCCCACTTGCGATATTCTTATTTGATTAACCTTTTTTCTTGGTCTACTACCCCGACCAAAATTGGACCATAAAAAATGAGTTTGACTCTCCCTTTAATTCTTGGTTTAGACCTCGTATATAAGTTCTTTATTCACTTAGGTGAAGGCCCAATGTGTGTGACATCATAAGATACCAAAGTATAGCCATGTTGTAAGCAAGGTAAGCTACTCTGCGAGATTTTTGCATAGCAGCCCATGAGGGCTTGCAATCCCACATGGGATTTGCACCAATCCCACATCTATTTTTATGGGAGCATGTTTGCTCCCCCCCCCTTGGGCTATAAATAGCTTTCCCCCTCCTTGTTTCTCACTTAAGCTCAGCCTTCCTTTTGAGTTTTGACTCCTTTTTCTTATAAGTTTTTGAGAGATCCTCCACGAGTTTCTCTAGCATTTGCAAGAATTCTTTTGAAGGTTTAGTCATATTTTGGAAAAGAACCTTCGCAATTATTTTCTGGTTGGTCTTCGAGTGGTCTAGCACCAACTTATTAACCAACGAGTTCTCCGGTTTTGGTCGGTGGGGTCCATGTGGACTTTTCATAAAGACTATCTTGATTTGGAGTCTTGTGCTAATAGAGTGATTTTCCAATTTTTTTCTAAGAGATCTCCGCACCACACCAAAGGAAGGCACCCATCAACTAGTAATGCTCCAAACTTAGATATTAGGTTTCTTTTAATAAGTTTTATAAACTTATACATCTTTGGAACATTTCAATTAAGATTATGTCAATCATTCCATGCTTAGAAATTCTTTTTAGGTTAATTATAAGTTTTGAAATTTTGGCATGCTAGTTTGCATGTTCGTTAACTGCCTTGATTAACTATCATTAGTATCAGAGTCTGCCTTATACTATGCATGATTGATAATATTATATTGAAATTTGATTATCTATGAAGTGATTAAAGTATGTTATACATGACTTAGGCTTTAATTCATGTTATAGAAAATGTTGTGATAACTATATTAAGGTTTTACTCAAACTTACTCTAGGCGATTATCATATAATTAACAGAGTTTTACTACACATGTAAATGCTTTAAATTGAGGGTCGTCCAATGCTTCACTCGATTGAAAGAACCAAAATCTTTATATCATAATTTTCTATGGTATAACCAATCGAAGTGCCATGGTTATTTTGGCAAGGATTGGACTTGGTTACTCATTTACTTTAAGGGGTCCTCTCCTACTTGGAAATCTCCATCGGTATTAGGTTCAAACGTACCTAATAGTGGGAGGGGAGAAAAAAGCTCCCCTCAAAATCCAATGTCCCATCCCACCCGCGGGTAGGCATGCGGAGCTCCAGCTCCTCACGGGTCAACCCGTGCGTATAGCCTACTTATGCGTGTTGTGCGGCTGCAACAAGGCAAGCCCTAATGCTTGCCTTGACCCGCAAGCGAAGATTACGGGTTATATCTAGGCCTGCACAGCAAGCTGGTGCAAGAGCTTCTAAGTAGAGCTTGCGGGTCTACTACCCGCCAGCTTGTGCTAGCCCATAAGCCAGCACATGCTAGTGGCCCGCTGTGAGCATGGGATTTTGATCCTCACTCACAAGTTCAATGATGAAGCTGTAATTTATTTTCCTTTGCTAGTCTTCGACTTTGACAGGGTCTCGGAGGTCTTCGGGAGAAGAATTCCTTGTTTCTTACAAACCTTAGGTAACCTTTTTTTATTTGCACCATTCGAGGCTCGGCTAAAGTTAGGCCTAAGGCCCATACCGATGTGACATCATCTGAAATGGCATTGGTAATGTCGGTGTTGGCATTGCCACAGTGACATCGACATTACCATTTCAATAAAGAATGAGCCCATTCTGGGCCAACATTAGACCAAAAAGCCAACACCGATACCGGTGTTGCCAACTCCGATATAGATGTTACCAACATCGGTGTTCGCATTACAACATTGATAGCGATGTCAGTAAGTCAGTAGCTATAGAATTACAGAATTTCAGGAATAATGGATGTTATAGTTCTCTATGGCCCTTGTACCCTTGTTTGACCTCTCCAACTTACTGCACACTGTAGAGTGGTTGGAGAGGGTCCTCCTCCCTTAGATTGGGGTGGTGAAAAGTGAAAAATGAGGGTAAATAATCATGGCATTGGTAACGTCGGTGTCGGCATTGCCACAGTGACATCGACATTACCACTTCAATAAAGAATGAGCCCATTCTGGGCCAACATTAGACCCAAAAGCCAACACCGATACCGGTGTTGCCAACTCCGATATAGATGTTGCCAACATCGGTGTTGGCATTACAACATTGATAGCGATGTCACTAAGTCAGTAGCTACAGAATTACAAAATTTCAGGAATAATGGATGTTATAGTTCTCTATGGCCCTTGTACCCTTGTTTGACCTCTCCAACTTACTGCACACTGTAGAGTGGTTGGAGAGGGTCCTCCTCCCTTAGATTGGGGTGGTGAAAAGGGAAAAATGAGGGTAAATAATCATGACATTTTATCTTTAGATTGAAGGGAGTTCTTCTACGAAGGGAGGGCTCGTATTCAGATAAAGGGAGTTCTTCTACGACATTGCAACATCGACGTTGTTGTTACCTCTTTATTATAGAATGCAAGTTTACATATTATGCACTAATTATGGGTTAATTACACAAAAATGACTTGTTTACATGAACATACCAAAATCATTAGAATAATTATGTGTTGTATTAGTCTTTTGGATATATCCCGAGGGAAAATTTAAATAACTGTTTCCTCTTAACCGAGACAAAATTATTACTATTCTTGAATTTTCTCGGAATATATTTGAAAGATAGTGATTATGTTCATGAGCCTAGAATTACTTACGACTTCCATGTATTTGTTAATAATTAAGTTTAGATTAGGAGACACCCACGAAGGGAACACCCCGTTCCCCGAAATCCGACCTGACAAAATTCACATGCAGTATTTTTATTAATAAAGTGAGCAACATATTTGTATAAAAATGGATCATTTTTATAACGGAAACCATGAGCCTTTGTTGGCACTTCTTATTTAACTTGACCGCATTGGTCTTCCAAATATTCAAACAAAACATACTTGGTGCATTGGCACATGTTTGTGTTGTGAAAATATTTCATGCTAACCTTTGTGGATGCAGGTAAATTAGGTTAGATGTATGTTAGGATTTATTTTCCTTCAGGTATCGCACTTCAATAAAAATTATGTATTTGTTAGATCTGTTGTATAGTAGAATATGAATGTATTCATTACCTAGGTCCCATGTATTTTAGGCAATTTGTATTCCCCATCACAAAATATGTAAATAATCCCCCTAGATAAGGCGCATTTACTTTCCTACGTATTACTTTCTGCACTTATGTATTGCCTTCCCTATGCATGCTAAAACATAACTTGAAAATGATTTAGAACGGGATATCATGATATTGGAATATGGTAACCACTTGGATTATATGACTTAAATAATGATGAAATAAGTAACTTATAAGGACCCCGAATCTCTATACTACAGTATAGTTTAGGCTTAACGGATCTAGGTTGTACCGAATTTCCCGGAAGAGATGATATGGGTGGCGAATCTGTATAACGTAGGCTAGAGGTTTAGGCCTCGAGTCTCTGGAATTCATTCCACAACCAAAATACACATTTTCAAAAACCCCACACCCCATCTCATGGGGCCACTGCCTCGCTGTGACCTTGCGAGTTGAAGGTTGTCCGCTCACAGTGGTGACTCTGCTGGGGATTTCTTCTTTCTTTTAAACTTAAAAGTTTCAAAGATTTTTTATGAGTTACTAAAAATTCATTATTTAAGTCAAACTATTTTCTAAGATTTTGATATTCCATAAAGCATATGAATTAGATCGATTAGTAATTAAGGTTAGGGTGCTTTGTTTCACCGAGAAGCTTGCGAAAGTATCCTTTGTGAACCCTTAGCAACCGAAGGTACTTAGCAAGTGGATCACTTGTTGCCATACCATATGGACCCTCTTGAACCTATTCAGGGGAAAGGGAGAAAGTGTATCTTAGTGCAACAAGAACCTTCTATATCAACAACCCATTGACTGAACTCATATAAGGAACCGTAGACACTTCCACTAGGTTTACCAAAATGAAATGCATCTATTCTTGTGCAGGATCGAACCTTACTATCCTTGCGATGTTAAGATGAACCAAACCTAGAATTAGAAGCCTACCCCTTACTTGTGGGAGATATAAGGTAAGATGAGACATTTTATGTGCTATGTGCTCATATCCACATCACACATTCAAACAAGAATTTCTTTACCTATGGCATCACTCTATCCATGATCTTTGTGCAGACACTAATATGCGCACACACATGTTATGTTATAACCAGTATTACACTAATACCAACCACCTAGTTTTAGAAGACATGCCAAGACAGCATCACTTAGGATTAGGATCACAATAGGGAGGTGTCCCAAAGGACACCCGAACCTCTGCCCAAATGGAGCAACATACCCACCACTTAAGTACTGTATGAAGAAGGGTATAACAAACTATTTACTCAATTCCTCACAATACCTATGAGGATTCAAGACCCAAGCCTATTACCGCATGGGTAATATGGCAAAACCACCAATACTATAAGCCTTGTACCATTTAACAAGGCCTGGATGTCAAATGGCCATCACCTTTACCTCAAAAGTTGGCACTCATTGACTACATTTACGTCATGATCAACCCTGTACATGGATAATCATTAATTCATACATATACGACACATAATCTGATACCCATTTTGTGTGCTTCAGCAAAGGTTTGAGAAGGACTGATCGTCGCCTTGTTCGAGTCTCTCCCGTCGTGGCTAGGCAAGGGATCATTCCATCTCAACAGGAGGGGGTCCCATACACCGATTCCAGGGAAGATTCAGGTTCCATGTTAAGCTCAGGTTCAGGACAAATCTTTAACTTAAGTGGGGAACAATTCTTTAACCTTACCAACTCCCAAGATGACAACACAACCAGGGGTCATCTCGCTCATGAGGGGCCTTTAGCCCAGACTTAGGGCCTACAACAAAACATCAGTGGGGAAATTGTAAATGTGCTGGAAGCCTTTGGTAGTGAGTAGTTTGTTCATGCCATCCACCATCATGCTCGTCCGAGGCAAATGGAGGATCGTAATTTGGATCGATAATTGGATTCCGAAAATGTAGGGAACGTTCCATCTCCCACCATCCTCGGGCAAGGAGACCACTGTCCTTTCCCAATAACTACCCTCCTAGCAATATATTCTAGTTTGGCACTGAGAATGGTCCAGTGTAGTTTGGATAGTTTCAAGTAGGGTAGAGTTCTAGGGGTGACTAGTCCAGGCCAACCAAGGTAGCCCATCCATGACATCTGTTCAGATCCAGTAAGTTCAATCATCAAATTGTTAGTGCACCATGCCCGCAATCAATCACTCAAGTGTCAGCAATGCTAGTCAGTAGGCCATCCCCTAGTCTCGCTCCTCCTAGCTTCAACTCTCAACAGGCAGTACCTTATAGAGCTGCTATCCCTACCCTATTCCATGAAGGAATAGTCCCTCGGTGAGCCACTTTCAGTTAGGCCCTCATTTGATTGACTCACCGAGCTTTGCCATTGTCTCTGGAGGTATGGCATTTACTCATGGCTAGCCTCGCCCACCACCTGTAACCTTCTCTCATTCTTATCATCCGAGATTTCCCTACTACAGCGAGGGTACAATTTCTCAGGGCCAGGGACCAAACATAGTGGAACTTTTGCAACAATTCCTAACCACTCATGCGCATCAGTTCTCCGGCCATCCTCCCAGCCATTGTCCAACAGTTTTGGTGGTGCACGAAGAAGATAGGCTTCTTGATAACTTTGTTAAGCTAAAGTTGGTGAAGTATAAAGGAGAGGGAGACCCTAGATTCCATCAGGAAAATTATCAAACGGTAATGAGGGTAAGAAGAATTTCCGGATAAGATGTTAGCCAAGTTATTCATCTTCACCCTGGGCAAGCCTGCTAACTAGTGGTATAACAACTTGCCCCTTGAAGTTTTAAGCAATTAGGATAGTTTTTCAAAGGCATTAGTGGAGAAATATTGGTTCAATTACCAAATGAAAATGACAATGTAGAATCTAGAAGCAGTTAAACAGATGCGTAGTTAACTATTCAAGCCCTACTAGGGTTAGTGGATGAAACCCAGGTTTTCTTGAAAGATTGCCTCAGCTTATCCAAGATGATTGTGAAGTTCTTAGATGGGGCTTTACTAGCATACAGATATCAACTAGGGATGGAAACTTTCACGTCCTACAACGATGTGTTTGAGAAAGCTGAGAAGTTGGAAAGGATTGAGGCCATGAATGCAGCTACAGCCCCAACGGTTAGCAGGCCTTAGTATAAGAAGGCTGACATGGGGTCCTCATTAACACCCACCTCCTCCTAGCCTAAGGGGAAACAAGCGGTGATGCAATTAGTCTAAACAAAGACGGTGGTATCTATGCACCTACCAAAAGTGGAATATAACTGGATATCTCTCTACTCTGCTAATTTGGGATTCCTATTCACTAAGCTGCTGGAATTGAAGAAGTTAGAGAGAGTAAAGCCCTGGGCTCCCCCTAAAATGGAGGAAAAGAACAATTTCTTCCATTATCATGTGGTGGCTGGCTACATGACCAACAATTGCAATGACCTCTTGAGGGCTATTCTTAAGTTGATAGAGGATTGTGTGATAGATGAATCCGCTTTGAAGCCTAGTATGATAAACAATTCCCTTCCTCATTTTGATGATAAGGTGGGGATGATAGACTCGGGAATGCAAGGAGATGCTGTCTAGCAATGCATTGAGAAAGAAGCAGAAGAATCAGTGATGATGATCGAATCAGGAATTGACCCATGTCACGTGATAACAAACCTAGAATTGGGAATGAGCTTGTATAGCTCGGGAAAGGTTGAAAGTTACCACTGACCTAAATTTAGGTTAAGCAGGACGTCCATATACGACTACCAGGATACCTCGAGTTTCCACGTTTTCAAGTACGATACCCTCATGAGAGCGCAAAATCTCTCGGATGATATGTCAACAACCTTATTCCCGTGTTCATTATCAGAAATAGCCAGAGATTAGTACTTGACTAAGCCTCCATCTACCAAGGATAATTGATATCGTATCTCCCGTGACTTCAAGCTGGATTTCTTATACATGGAGATGCCCGAGGCCAAAATGAGGGATTTACCAAACTGCATCTAGGATGAGGATGGGACGTTCAAGGAGTACACCTCTTGGTGGATGTCCATTCAAGTGATGATTATGGAGAAACCAGAGAGGATCGTGTTAATGGGGATGTTAATTAGTGGAGCAGGGCCTGAATTCCACCACCGACTCAACTAGCGCGAGTATGCAAACTTCAGGGAACTTATTAAGGTGGCATTGAAGATAGACGTGGAATTTCAAAGTCTATTACCTAAAGTTATGATGGTGGGGTCAGGTATACCAACTAGCCATGTGTTTGATTTGATATCCTGATCTAATCATGGAAAGGGTCCAGTATAGCCAAGTCAAGCTGGGGAAATGAATACTGCCGCTAGTTGCCACATCCAAGGGGTTTACTCAGGTCCAGGGTACAACCTGTGTGGGATGCCCATGTATGATGAAAGGGACTCACCCACCTTCCACGTTCTCAAATTCGAGACCCTCATGAGGGTCCAAGGACTCCTTGATTTTGAATAAGCTAAGCTATTCCTGTGCTCCTTATCCGAGGCTGCGGGAGAATGGTATGGGAATCAACCAGCAATATTGAGGTATGATTGGAGGTGCATCTCCAAACCATTCATTAAGGACTTCCTGCATATGTAAAAACCCAGACCCACCTTGAGGGAGCTAATAACCTGCGTCTAGAATAACTATGAGTCCTTCAAGAAATACACCTAGTGCTGGATGAATATTCAAGTCCACATATAGTATCCAGAAGAGCACATCTTGGTGTAGAAGTTAATCAATGGGACCAAGCACTTGTAGAGATAATGTCTCAGTCCAATGGAGCTCCGAACTTTCAAAAGTGTGTTCGACATGGCTGCAAGATTGGACTGGTTATTTAGAGAATCAAGGAAGCAGATCAACATGGTAGGATCAGGCATGGTATAGGATAAAGTACTAGAGATGATTGCTAAAGCCAATCCTAGCAAAGCCCTAGTTACGGAGATCACTGCTAAAAGGGAAACGCTAGTGGAGGTCAAAGGAAGGATAGTTCTATAGAAGGAAGGTAGAGTGGCCTTAAAGTGTGAAAGCGAGGCCTTAGGGGAATTCATAATGATGATCGGTTTCAGTAGCAGCTTTGGTCGAGCAATGGCTTGACTAGAAGAGGGGAGAGGGCTTTGGGGATCCCCTCCTCCTGTCCTTCTTAACTACCTCTGGTTGGTATAAGAACCAACAAGAGGTAGTTAAGAAGGACAGGAGGAGTATATCCAGGGCTTTTAAGAGGGAATTCGTGTATGATGAAAAGAAACCTATGGAACTTAGGAAGCTTGCGGCCTGCCAATAAGGGGAGTATGAACCCTTCTAGGAATATGCTCACCGTTGGATGGCAATACAAGTGGTGATCAAGAGGAAGCCCTCAAAGGCAATCTTGGCAAGGTTAATGAATGAAGGGGCCTGTCCAATATACAAGAATCATCTTACCGCCCATCGCTTCATCACTTTCGAGGAGTTATTGCATAAGGATCACAAACTAGATCAGATAATCGATGAAGAAGAAGACGAAGTCCTCATGGTGGGAACGTGATACCTACAAGCCACATATTTAAAATGATCTCACAATCTAATCCCGTAATAAGCACCATGGAATCAATCATTGTAAACATGAATGAAGCTCTTGAGCCCTTCAATTTATTTAATTCCCCCGGTGAAGTGGAAGGCATGACAAAGGTGGCCAATGACCAGGATACAGGTCTGAAAGATCTAGATGCTTACGTGCTTTGGTCGAGGAGAAAGAACAAGCAGGACACGGCTGGTCTAGTGGAAGGAGAAACCATCGTGTACGGATCTAAGCTAGTAAACCATGATGAATACTAGCTTCGAAAGCTTAAATGGGTCCGAGATGAGGCTCAATATTCATGGAAGACATTCGCAGAAACCCAGGTTATTGAGAATGGAATCTTGTAAATCACCCGTAGCGATAAAGTGTTTAGATCTGAGAATCCCATCCACTTGCGAGCTCGGCGTCGAGGAAATCTCTAGAGACTCTATCAAACCACTTCTTCCCTCGACTGTGGAGGAGGATAACCTAGATATTGACCCTTTGGTGCACCAGTTAAAGGGGATACAAACCAAGTATAACATCTGGAAATTACTATGCTTCTTTACAACCCATCAGAGGGGATTAGTCTAGAAGCCGATGGAGATGGATGTAACTCCAATCATGTCTATCATAGAGATATGTGTAGCAATCGAAGAAGGCATTCCGGCGAAGAAATTTCCCACTATTTCCTTCAATGACTCAGACCTGGCCCCTGAGAATAGGAACCACAAACGAGCACTCTTTATCAAGGTGAACATCCTAGACAGGTGTATGGTCGATGATGGCTCCGCCCTGAATCTATGCACTTTGAAAGTCCTTCCACATCTCAAGATGAATGAAAGCATGTTGGAAAGGTCCGACATGGTGATCCAAGCTTACTATGACTATAGAAGAGGAGCATTGGGTACTTTTACTGCAGAGGTGATGGTAAACGATGTGGCTTCTAAAGTCAAGTTTGCTGTACTTTACATCCCGGTCTCTTACTCGTTGCTCTTGGGAAGGCCATGGATACATGCTTTGGGAGATGTTCTGTCAACCCTCCACTAGATTATCAAACTAATACATCGAGGGGAGCCAGTAACCATTGATGCTCATAAGGAGTCTATCATGGCGGCAGCAGCCTTTGCTGAAGAAGAATTCCATGGACTTAGGATTGCAACACTAACCGATGGGAAGAAGAAAGGGCATGTCCCCATTGGATATTGCCATTTCTCTCGAGGACTTAAGCAGATCATGAAATGCCAGGGATATGTTCCTGGTAAAGGCTAAGGAAAAATACCACCAAGGTGTAACTGAAACCGTCAATCCTATCCCACTAGTATCATAATTTGGCGTTAGCTTCACTCTTAAAAGCAAGATCTACAAGCACAAGAGGCCCCTATCTGTAATATGGTGATTGTATTCAAGATAGAGGGGAAGAGGTAGTATAAGGGTCAGGCCAAGCCCTTAATCAAGAATTGCCAAGAAGTCCCTGGTTTTGAATCTTCAATGACATGTTTGACTTCAAGAATGATGTCCTCATCACAGTGGTTACTAATGGTGAGTCGATCACCCAAGCTACCCAACCTGATCATCCAGTCCCAATGGAGAGCTTGGCTAAAGATAAGGGCAAAAGGCTAAGATGGTCCAAGAAGATGAGCCTGAATTTGAACCAAAACCTAACCATGAAGACCTCAAGGGAGCATTGGAAGCTATCACCAAGGTCTTATCAGCACTCATGAAGACCATGCATATCAAAGGTGAAAGTTTAAGTGGTAGTTCCCTGACAACAACAATAAGGATAGTCATGGAGAAGATACATCAGATGAAGCTCCAACCTGTAAAGGCAGAAGATCTAATTCTGGTTCAGAAGCCTGCCCAAGGCCACGGTAACATTCTCAAGGCACCCCTTGCCAAAGAAGACCCTCGAACTGTTATGATGTAAACAACTCAGCCTATGCGGCATTTTATTCAATGAATTCTAGCTTTTCTTATTTATGCTATGTCTGGCCAGATGGAAACATACATTTTTCTGAGCATACACATAATGTTTTTAGCATTCATGATGCATCATTTCATGAAATTAACTTAGGTACAAATCAATCACCAAAAATGGTGACTATTTCTAAAGATTTGACTCTTGAGGAAGAGAGAGAGATAGTAAAATTACTTAAATGTCATGTGGTCACATTTGCTTAGTTTTATGAGCACATGCTAGGAGTTGACAGGGAAATTGCAGAACATAGGATCCCTACCGATCCGAGTATCAAGCCGGTGAAGCAGAAGTTGCGACTGTTACGATCGGAATGGGTATAGAAAGTCAAGATAGAGGTAACTAGCAAATTAAGGCTAAATTCCTAGAGGTAGTCAAATACCCAACCTGGTTGGTAAATATCATCCTGGTGGCAAATAAAGATGGGAAGGTCTGTGTAGGTGTGGACTTCAGAGACTTGAATAAGGCTTCGACAAAGGATGACTTTCCTCTGCCTCACATTGATGTCATAGTAGATAGTGTCGCTAGGGCTGTTATGTACTCCTTCATGGATGGCTTCTCTGGATACAACCAGATCCTTATGGCTATAGAGGATAAGATTAAAACCGCCTTCATCATCGAGTGGGGGTTTTTTTGTTACAAAGTGATGCCTTTCGGATTAAAGAACGATGGGGCAACCTATCTAAGAGTTGCTACCACCTTGTTGCATGATTTGATACATAAAGAGGTTGGGTCAAGGTCTATGTGGATGATATGCTGGTAAAGTCAAGTACTCAAAGAACATCTGATCATCCTCGACAAGTTTCTCACCCAAATTGAAAAGTACAAACTCTAACGTAATCCAAAGAAGTGTGTTTTTGCAGTGACTTCTAGAGAGCTTCTTGGCCACATCATCAGCCAGTGGGGGATAGAAATGGACCCAGATAAAAGTGAGGCTAGCAGGGGCATGCCAGTTCCTAAAAGAAAAGAGGAAGTAAGATCCTTTCTAGGATCCCTCCAATATGTGAGCAAGTTCATTGCCTGACTCACTACAGTCTACGAGCCCATCTTCAAGTTACTAAAGAAGTAACAGTCAATTGTTTAGAATGAACAATGTCAGGTTGCATTCGACAAGATCAAGCAGTATTTGGTTAGCTCGCTAGTATTGAAACCTCCAATTCCAGGGAAGCCCCTAACTTTACCTAGCTATCAAAGAATCCTCTATGGGAGAAATGCTGGTGCAGGAACATGAAGATCGATAGGAGTATGCCATGTACTATCTATGTAAGTAGTTGCTGGAAAATGAGTCCATGTACACATTGGTGGAGAAGACCTATGTAGCAATGATATGGCTTACCAAGAAGCTACGCCATTACTTCAAATCTTACAACGTGGAGGCTGTAGCAAAGTTTAACTCAATGAAGTACCTTTGTCACTCACCTAGTATCGCCCGTAAACTCTCTACGTGGCTGCTACTATTATAAGAGTTTGACATCACATATTTAACCAAGAAAGTCATCAAGGGATGAGTAATGGTAGAATTTCTTATGATCCAAGCTTTGGATTTCGATTATGTAAAAAACCTAGAATTCCCGGATGAGCAGTTGACCATGGTGGAAGAATTACAACAAGAATAGACAATGTACTTCGCTGGCGCAATGAATCAGAATGGGGCAGGCTTAGGAGTGGTGTTGATAACCCCAAAAAATGAGGTCATACCTTTATCCAAGAGGCTATAATTCCAGGTTACGAATAATGGTGCTGAATACGAGGCTTGCTTATTCGAGCTGGAAGTAGTACAAAAGATCAGGGTAAAGAGGATCTCTGTCATAGGGGACTCAGCGTTAGTCATCAACCACGTCATCGGAGATTGGGAAATACGGGAGGAATCTTTGAAGCCATACTTAGATACCATCTAAGGAATCTCTTCCATATACGATAAGTGTGTCTTTCGCTACGTACCGCTGGCAGAGAATCAAATGGCAGACTCTCTTGCTACCTTGGCATCCATGTGAGAGGGACCTTAAGCTCAAATAATCAAACCAATCATCTTGCAATCCGCAAAGAAGCCCTATTACTGGAGAATGGTCATGACGAAAGATGATGTATCAATGGGATGCTAGTACTCAGAGATCAACAACTACTTGAAGAATGGCCAATACACAGAAAGAGCATCCAACTCTGAACGTACCACTATCCGCTGGCTAGCTGTCCAATTCTACTTGATTGATGATGACTTATTCAAATGGACTAGTGAAGATTTGTTACTGCAGACCCCACATGAATGGCATCACATCAGCCAAGAAGATCCAATGATATGGTTACTTCTGGAAAACCATGGTGGCAAATTGCATTGATGAAGTGAAGAAATGCCATGCCTGCCAGATATACGGGGACATCAGTCATTTACCTCCTTTAGAACTTCATCACTTATCTACTCCTTGGCCATTCTTGGTGTGGGGGATAGATATAATCAGGGAGATCCTGCCTTCCTCTACAAATGGGAACAGATTCATTGTGGTGGTGGATTATTTCTCAAAGTGGGTGGAAGCCAAATCCTATACCAATATCACCGCTAAGAAAATGGTCTAGTTCATAGAAAATCACTAACGAAGATGCCTCACCATATTGTATCTGATAACGGTATGGAGGTGGTTCTACCAGTGGAATAGGAGATGGGATCCCTCAAAGTAGCATTAAAAGCAAAGTTAGTCAGACTGGGCTAGAACCAGGTTCGAGTAACTCAACATGATAGACAAGCACCACCTAAGAGCCTTAGATCATATGTAAATGAACTAGTAGAGGATGGCTAGAGCATACAACAATCGGGGTCAGACTTCAGAAACAACCCTTGAAAGTAGGAGTCTTAGTCCTAAAGCAGCTAAGGCCTTCGAATGTGGATGTCATAGGGAAATTTCGACCAGACTGTGAAGGACTGTTCATGATAAAAAGTGTCCTGGGCAAGGGAGCAGTGAAGATCATGAACATGGATAGCAACAAGTTCATCAACCAGGTTAACCAGGATAGGCTCAAGCACCACCATGTATAAGACATAAAATATAAACATCCCGTCAGCCAGCATTTCATTGGTCGGGTAAAATTTGGGGCCACTTTTTGCAAAATAGTCTGCTAAATTGGAAACCTGAAAGGGTAGTTTAGGTAAAAATTAGGACAATGAGAGAAAATATAGTAATCTCATCAATTAGAAAACTTGTATGGGATGATTAATGATAGGAGTCAAATCTTTAGTACCTTAGATAATTTCATTAATGAAAACATCATTTATGCTGAAAGATTATGAATGTGTCCAATTAAATGTGTGCACGCCAATTGCAAGAACATCATAAGCAAACAACACAATTTTAGGCTTATAATAGCTTACAATACAAGTCCAAATAAATACGATAGGTCTATAGCATGTTTAATATAGGGATACAACATCAGCATCCACCAGAAGGGCCATCACAGCACCAGTCAGCATACACCTGCCGAGTATAGTCAAGAGGCGCCTCCCCGCTCTCATATCGGAATCAATCAAGCATCGGGAAAAAATGCCTTGCGGGATTACCCAAATACTTGATCTCTGATAACCTATCTATCTCATCCATCTCGATAGAGCAATAATCTAAGCCGACAAATTGAGTCCTCTGCGCCCATAACTAATTGGACTCAAAACAACTAATTGGACCGCAAATAATCGAGAAAGAAAGAACAGAAATGCAAAGGGGTGGAAATGCGCCCTAACCGAATCAAATAAATGCAGAAAAATCTACAAACTTGAATGTATCAAAGGTGGAGTAAAATAAAAATACATAAAAAGCTACGCTAAAGGGTCACACTGGCCAACTACCTATAGAGCATAGCTCAGTCACTACCGGTAGAACCGTTTGACTCCTCCTCTTCTTCACCAAGAGAGTCCTGGATCTTACTTGCATGATCAATATCATCCTCAGAAGCCTTGTGATGGAGAATAGATCCTCCAGATACCTCTCTCCAGGTGTCGGCTGCCTTCATCCTCTTTAGTTGCTTGGCGAAGGCCTGCTCCTCAAACTCCGTAGTCCTGACCCCGATCACGGTCCACCCCTTGCTCTTTCCCTTGCCCAAGAGAGATCCCTCTCCATCCCCCGAATGTGCTCCCCCTTATCCTTCACCGGGCCCTTCGACAACACCAACCGGTCTCCCAGCTCCCAACCCCCAGCCTTCGTGGAAGATCGAGCCTAGCACTCTAGTGTAAGCAACACCTGGTGTCAAAAATCACATGGCATATCATGAACATGCATGCACAAGCTATCATCACATCATAATCACATCATGCATGAAGTATTATCCATCACATAGGCAACTAGCGAAAACTAGAGAAGTAAAATTGGAAAGTCTTACCCCAATAGTTGTGTTATCTACCATGATTAAATCCCTTGTAGACATGTACTGACGCACCATCCACTCTACCTCAGCTCGACGAACCTGGAAAAATAAAATGTCAGGATAAGAGCAAGCAAAAGATGCAAAGAAACTTGGAAAGAAGGAAACTCACATGTGTGGTGTCCTAGGGAATGAAGTCCAAGATATGATGGCTGGTTAGAAGCTCCAGCGGTAGTGTCCCCAATTAAGGATAAGAGAGAGAAGGCGATATCCATGGGAGTAGCCACCATACCCTCTATAATACTTGGGGGTGGCATAGAAGGGCCCTTTGATCGCCCAACCTCAACATGGACGTGCTTGCTACCGCCAGTCTATAACCATACATAAAAAGGTTATTAATCAACTAACAAGAAGGATTCATATAGGACTTTCTACAGTTTGCATTTTCCCCCAACTTGTTAATGTAAATGGACTCTGCAATCCACATTTCCTCTGAGTTATTACAGTCAATGGATTTTCTATAGTCCACACCTTTCTCTGACTTATTATAGTCAATGGACTCTCTACAGTTCATACTTTCTTTGACTTATTACAGTTAATGGAATTTCTACAGTCCAGACTTTCTCTGACTTATTACAATCAATGGACTTACTATAGTCTGCACCTTTCTATGACTCATTACACTTGGTGGACTTTTTACAGTCTGCACAGTTCCCCTACTTATTACAGTCGATGAACTTTCTACAGTCCGCACATTTATCCAACTTATCACAGTCGATGGAATTTCTATAGTCCAAACATTTATAACAGTTAATAGACTTTCTATAGCTGCATTTTCTTTGACTTATTACAATCAATGAACTTTCTATAATCCGCACTTTCTCCGACTTATTACAATCAATTGACTTTCTACAGTTCAAATTTTCTCCCACTTACTACAGCCAATGGACTTTCTATAGTCCACATTTTCTCTGATGTATTACAGTCAATGGACTTTCTACAGTCCACATTAATGGACTTTCTACAGTCAGCATTTTCCCTGACTTATTACAATTAATGGACTCTCTAATATCCTCACTTTCTTTGACTTATTACACTCAATGGACTTTCTATTGTTCGCATATTCTCCTACTTATTACAGTCAATGGACTTTTTATAGTTTGCACTTTATTCGACTTATTACAGTCAATGGACTTTCTACAGTCCACATTTTCTCTGACTTAATATAGTCAATGGACTTTCTACAGTTCACATTTTTCCTAACTTATTACAATCAATGGACTTTCTACAGTCTACACCTTCTTCAACTTATTACAGTCAATGGACTTTCTACAGTCCGCATTTTCTTCGACTTACTATAGTCAATGGAATTTTTATAGTCTACATTTTCCTTGACTTATTACAGTCAATAAACTTTCTACAATCCACATTTACTCCAACTGATTGCAGTCAATGGACTTTCTATAGTTCACATTTTCTCCGATTTACTATAGTCAATGGACTTTCTAGAGTCCGCAGTTTTCCTGACTTATTACAGTCAATGGAATTTCTCTAGTCCACATTTCCTTCAACTTATTACAGTCAATGGATTTTCTACAATCCGCATTTTCCCCAACTTATTATTGTCAATGGACTCTCTATAATCCACATTTCCTCCGACTTATTACAGTCAATGGATTTTCTACATTACATATTTTCCTGACTTATTATAGTCAATGGACTTTCTATAGTCTGTACCTTTCTCTGACTTATTAAAGTCAATGGACTTTCTACAATTTGCACCTTCCTCCGACTTATCACAGTCAATGGACATTCTACAGTCCTCACCTTTTCTGACTTTTTACAGTTAATGGACTTTCTACAATCCATATCTCTTTCAAACTTCTCCTTACTGACCGCGATAAGTTGAAGGTCGACATTCAGGGGAAAACTATTGTTGAATAGGTAACTCAGAAGGACGATGGAGAGACCAGTCTCGATAACATGGTGCTAGGATGAAAAGCCATGTATTATCATAGAGACCCCACATCAAGAAGTGCCAATCGTGAAAAGTTTGGTATCACCTTTAAACCTCGCTGCTCTTTTAATCATAGGACTATACTGATCTCATACCAATAGTGATCGCATGAGGGGTAACCTGTGAGCGAGGGATTTTGATCCTCACTCACGAGTTCGATGATGAAGTTGTAATTTATTTTCCTTTGCTAGTCTTCCACTTTGATAGGGTTTCAAAGGTCCTTGGGAGAAGATTCCTCGCTTCTTACAAACCTTAGGCTACAATTTTTCATTTGGACCATTCAAGGCTCGGTTAAAGTTAGGCCTGAGGCCCATATCAATGTGACAACATCGGTATTGGAATTGGTAACCGATGTTGCCAACACCAATACAGATTTTACCAACACTGATACCGATGTTTCCAACATCGATGTCGGTATTGCAGCGGTACCGATGTCAGTAAGTCAACGGTAGCAGAATTGCAAAATTTTGAGAATAATGGATGTAATAGTTCTCTAAGGCCCTTGTACCCTTGTTTGACCTCTCCAGCTTGCTACATTACAGAGTAGCTGGAGAGGGTCCTCCTCCCTTAGATTGTGGTGGTGAAAAGTGAAAAATGAGGGTAAATAATCATGACATTTTGTCTTTGGATTGAAGGGAGCTCTCCTACCAAAAGAGGGCTCATATTTGAGATAATAAAGTTACAGGGAAAAGACCTCACTTGTTTTGGAGAGAAAAGATGGAATTCCATAACTTTTGTGTTGGTTTTTATGCATGTTTATAAGGGTAAACAAGTTTTCTTTGAAAAGGTTAAGTAAATTTCATAGAAAGGGTATGAACTTGGGTTTTCTGGGATTTATTTAGGTAACTTTGAGATATAGATTCACCAAAATTGAGAGAAGTTAAATTGAAGCATGTCTCCAGTTTATGTTCATATTCAAACCACTTTATGTCATCTTTGTTAAGTTTTAATTCAATAAAACTTATTGGAGAAGCCATCAACATAGTCCTTAGATAGATAAAAGTCACTACACTTTAAGTTTCGGGAGCCAAACTTGTCCCATCACTTGATTTCTCAAGCCAAATCACCATATCACATGAGCAAAGAAATGAGGAGGGCTTCCTAGAGGAGCTTTGCGGATCTCAAAGAAGTGGATTCTCAACTATGGGGTGAGCCTTTGAGTTCCTAGAGTTGTGTCTCATGCTTATTTGATGACTTGATGTTGTTTTGAAAGTGTTCAAACAATTGCCTTTTTCCCTATATATTCTTGAAAAATTAGGCAATGCTAACGTTGGTGTTACGACATCGGTGTCGGTGTTGCAATCTTGACATCGACATTGCAACACTGACATCGATGTTACTTTTTTTTCCAGAATACAATTTGACATATTATTCACTAATATGTGAAATGACTTGTTTGCATGAACATACCAAGATCAGTATAATAATTATGTGTTGTATTAGTCTTTTATATATATCTCGAGGGAAAATTTAAATTACATTTTCCTCTTAATCGAGATAAAATTATTACCGTACTTGAATTTCCTCAAAATATATATGAAAGATAGTGATTATTTTCATGAGCCTAGAATTATTTATGACTTACATGTATTTGTGAATAATTAAGTTTAGATTAGGAAATGCCCACAAAGGAAACACCTCGTTCTTAAATATCCTACTGGACAAAATTCACATGCGGCATCTTCATTAATAAAATGAGGAACATATTTGTATAAAAATGGATCATTTTTTTAACGGAAACCATGAGCCTTTGTCAGCACTTTCTATTTAACTCGATCGCACGGGTCTTCCAAATATTCAAACAGAACATACTTGGTGCATTGGCACATGTTTGTGTTGTGAAAATATTTCATTCTAACCTTTTGTAGATGTAGGTAGATTAGGTTAGATGTATGTTAGGATTTATTTTCCTTCGGATATCACACTACAATAAAAATTATGTATTTGTTAGATCGGTTGTATAATAGGATATGGATGTGTTCATTTACCTAGATCCTGTGTATTTTAGGTAATTTGTATTCCCCATCCCGCAAAATATATAAATACTCCCCCCTAGCCTAGGCGCATTTACTTTCCTACGTTTTTACTTTCCGCACTTATTTATTGCCTCCCGTGTACATACTAAAAAATAACTTGAAAATGGTTTAGAACGAGATATCACGATATTGGAATATAGTAGCCACTTGCCTAATATGACTTAAATAATGATGAAATAAGTAACTTATCCGGACCCCAAATCTCTATACTTCAATATCGTTTAGGCTTAACGAGTCTAGGTTGTATCCAAATTCCCAAAAGAGCTTATCCGAGTGACAACTCTGTATAATGTAGGCTAGAGGTTTAGATTTCAAGTCTCTGGAACTCATTCCACAACCAAAATACGCATTTTCGAAAACCCCATGCCCCATTTCATAGGCCAAAGACTGTGCAGGTAGAATGTCTTTTGCTCACACCCATGAGCTAAAATGCTCATAAGGCAGCCTCGTAGGCCCCAACCCGTGAACATCCCATGTTCGTGGGGCCCACTCACAATGGGAAAAATTTCCCTTTGCTTGGCCTTGTGTAATTTTTCCAAAACCCTTTTCCTTAAACTTTTAATTATTATTTGGTCCAACCAATTAATAATTCATCCAATTATTTTGACATTCTCAATATTCTCAGCTTTGACCCAACCTATAAGTTCTTTACTTAGTCCGGTAAAGACCCAAAGTGTGTAACCTCATAGGATCCCAAAGTATAAAGCCACTAGATGTTAATCTAAACTTGGCTTTGAATCTGAGAACCTTTAGGATCATTGTTCCAGATCGAAATGGAACCCTATAATTCTAGACGATCAAATGGGCTTTCTAGAAAAGGCGTATGATCCCTTGATACTCGGAATGTCATAGGCTTGTGACTTGATTAGAAACTGCAGTAGTAAATAATGCAATATACTCCTTCCATCAGGTTAAGTACCATCCAGTTTATTTAGCTTGGTTAAGTGTTAGCTCATGTAATAGCCATAGTTATCCTAGAATTAGACTTATTCACGAAGTACACTACTCGACCACAATGTATCAAGATTGACTAGAAACCTGTTTTATCAATCTTATACTCTGATCAGAGGTTTATGAGCATGCCTTTTCAATAGGAAGCCTTAAGGTATAACTCCCACAATATCATTATATCTAGAGAAATGGATCCCATCTTGACTACTCGGGTTACCAACAAGTGATAATCACTATACATGTAATCACCCGTATCATCCTAATCGTCAGGTTATGAATAAGTATGACCCAAAGTATAGCAACTCCTAGATAAGGTAACCAATATCT
The DNA here is from genome assembly GCA_949673415.1 of Euphorbia schlechtendalii. Taxonomy (NCBI): domain Eukaryota; kingdom Viridiplantae; phylum Streptophyta; class Magnoliopsida; order Malpighiales; family Euphorbiaceae; genus Euphorbia; species Euphorbia schlechtendalii. The sequence continues at coordinate 8,471 of CATIWQ010050196.1, read as the reverse complement.
GAGGTTTGAGGATACTTGTACTACTACTGCAATAGAACATGACACCAACACATGGATATAATTATTTTCGAGTATCTATCTTATAGCATTCTCTAATATATTGCCCAAATACATTCGTGTGTTAACTCAAGGTACCACCTTCAGCTCGTGAGATCAGCTTCTTGGATCTAATACAAGGAGTAAGCCTACACATGCTAGTCTGTCCGCTTCATTGATATCTAGTCTCAATTAAACTATGACTAATATTTAAACTATTCATAGTACCATGTGTATTCATATCTCCCACCACATAGCTCCCACAATGTCCTCACACTTTCACACTATAAAGTAGTCATGGATGTACATATAAAATAACACATATATATGATATCAGCAAGATACATAATTTAAATAACATTGATAAACAACAAAGATGCCTTTATTATTGATAACAATAATCTGTCAACCGTTTGTACATTATAACTAATAAAGATATATCGCCCTGATTGCCTCTAGGGCATATATCATGTCTAACATATTATTTGATGAAATATTTTTAAGATGGATAAACTCATTTAATGACTTTTCAATACATTAAAATCTTTTAAACTTTTAAGTTTAAAAAAAGAACGATACCCAGTTGAGTCGCTACTATCATCGAATGATGTTTTTGGACCCGCATGGTCGCTACGAGGCATTGCTTCTGGGACATGGGGCGTGGGGGTTTTAAAAAAAAGAAAGGAATGAGAAAGAAAAGTTTTGGAAGACTCGAGGCCTAAACCTCTTACCTACGTTGTTATGGAATCACCACCCAAATCATCTCTTCTAGGAAATTCAATACAGCCTAGATCTGTGAAGCCTAAACCTCAAAATAGTAAAGAGATTTGGGTTCGAATGAGTTACTACTTGTTGTTATTTGAGTTTTAATTACATGCACGTCACCACCTTTAAGATATTTTGATTTCTTTATAATTATTTTCAATTATGTTGGAGTCAATCATAGACATGCGGAAAGCAATAAATAAAATGATAAAGAAATAAAAGAAAATGATAAATAAACTAAATACTAGGCTTCTAACCTAAAGGAGGTAGGTTAAATAATAATACAAACCATGGGGTAATATACAAATGTACCTAGGTACAAATGATCTATAAATACATTTTATTTACAATTGTAATACTCGAAGGGAATGTAAAACCCTAACATACATCTAACGTAAACTACCAACATCCACAAAGGTTAGCATGAGGTATATCATGACATCATGGTATAGTTGATTAACCAAACAAGACGTAGTTAGTGGCATAAGTTAGATTAGCGTGAATTAAGTGCTAGTGGATTTAAAAGTTGGGAATTCGGGTTCCCCACGCACTTTTATTGGAAAATAATTGATTTTGGACTCGATTTACCCAATTTTATTATTTAGAATTAAACATGGCATAAATGAGGTCGGTGATGGGAAAAATGGATTTCTTGTTGTGTGGCGTCAAAAATTGTAATAAACAGTAAGAAAATAAACAAACTAGGCCAAAAATATAAAACAACAAATAATAAAGCACATAATCATGCCAATAGTCTCTAAAAGCTCAGAATCTCCCTTCGACATGAATTCGTAAGTTCTGGAGCCAAAAACGTTGAAGAATGAGTTCTTGGAGTCTTTTTACTTGATTTCATTAGAAAAAGGATGGAAAGTAGGATTTTTGGTGAAGGGAAAAGGAAACCTGAGAGTTAGATTTTTAATTTCTTACTTGAACTGAAAGAAGAAGGGAGTCCTTGGAGAAATACCGTTGGAAAATGAAAGTAGAGAATTTCTTAACTTTTTCTCAAAACTTCCTAAGTTTCTCTCTCTAAAATTCTCTCTCTAAAAAATTTCCCAAAGAGGTAAACTTCCCACCTCCAAAAAATATAACTTTTAGACTTATATAGTGGTTAGTAAAAGAGGTAAATAAGTGAAGGTTAAAGGATATTTTTGAGAAAAAAATGAAATTATGGGTAAAAAAGGAAAAAAATTTTGGAGTGAGCATCAAAACAACTGGTACCAGCCAAAATGGCCGGCACCAGCCTGACTAGGGCCGGTATTGGTCCCCAAAGGGTCCGTCTGGACCGGTCCTGGTCTACTTCAGCAAACTGGGACTGACCCAACAGGTCGGAACAGGGCGGTCTGAAAAATCAGAATGGAGGGCTTTTTGAAGGTTTTTTTTTATTTTATTGATTTTTTTAATGGGTTTTCTCATTTATATGATTTTTCTATGGTTTTTGGGACAATTTTGGCTTGGTTTTAAATGGTTTTGGCTTCCAAAAGACTCGATGATCTCCTCTAACATCTCGTAACCTCAAAGCGGGTCATTGGAACAAAAGAGGCAAGTTAAAATACTTCTCACCATCACTTCATGAGTGGGACCAAGAATCTTGTGCTAACAAAAGATTAAAAGGATATTAATTCATAGATTTTGTTCTAACTTACATCACTTGCTAGGTATAGTCCTTGAAAGAATATATTAGCCAAAAATGTCTTGCTCCTAACATTGATGGTTTTGAATATGAACAGGGGAACTACTTCTTTGTAATTTCCATACCATTTGTTATCTCTGTTAAATGATTTTGTCATTTAAAATATTAGTTTCATTTCTTTAATACAAATTAAAAAGAAATGTGGATATATGAGATTAATAATTCGCTTCTTTCTTTCCTTCAAGTTTGTCTTGCAATAGAAACTCTTCTAACTCTTTAATTGTTTACTCTCGATTTACTAGCTCTCCAATTACCCGATGTCATCAATAATGTACTTATCTAAAACAATCATATTTGGAAGTTTTGATTTGATATCTTTTGTGTGAGTTGTTTCTGTCTTACTTAAAGCTCTAGTAATTCTCTTTCGACGATGTTGTTGTTCAACCTCTTTGTTCGTTTTGTCTTCGTGCTTGCTCTTTTTAGTTGTACTTTCTTTAGTTTCACTTTCTTTGCAGGTTTCTTTCATGCATCAAAAGTCAGACAAACAATATAAGTATGCAGTGATGTGTGCATGAACTTGTTTTGCATAATTGTATACACACTTGCTCACATTTTTTCTTCTTTGATTTTTTTTTCATCATAGTCAGCCTTTATCTTATCAAGTTGATAGTGATCATTAGAGTTCAAGTAAAAAGGAGAATCATCTTGGTAGTATTAACCAATGAATATTGATTAGATTAATCATACTATAGTGTATGAAGTTGTATTTAGTTTTGTGTTAGAAGTTGTACCTTTTTTAGCAATTCTTTGTATTGCGTCAACCGTTTCTATATCCTTTTCATCCATCTTGATTTTGGCTTTTGTAGCAACATTTTCTTCTTCATCTCCTTGGATGCTCTACACGATTTCATTTGTGCTTTGTGTGAGGATGAGTGTTTTTATCTTTGTTGGTTTCTTCTTTCTTTTTTATTGCTTCCTTTATTGCAGTTTTTTCTTGCTCTCATTCTTTAACTTGATTGACGCTTGCTATTGATTTGTGCTCAATCTCTCTAATGATTTCCTATTATTTCAAGCCTAGAGCTTCTTCAGAATAACCCTTTTCCTTTTTTATGTTTCTCAGGAGTAATTCATATCTTTGTTGCTTTATTGTTTACGGTTATAGGTTCTTGTGGAACCTTCTATGATTTTTTTTCTTCATTTTCCAGGGCAAAGCTCTTTTTTGCTACTTCAATATCTTTTCCCACTTCCTCTCCCTCCACTTCATCTACTTCAATATCATTTTGTTCTTCTTCCTCATTTTTCAATGCGGTTGAAGACACTTGTTCGCTTATTTTTCTTACTGTTATTATATTTCCCTTTCTGCATCCTATTTATATGATCAAGCATTAACATTTTATGGATACTTTATATATATCATAGTTAGTTTAAGTTGCTTACAATCATCGTAGCATCTTGCTTATCTTCTGTCTGTGATTTCCCTTTGATGTCTTTGCTCTCTAATCGTGTTGTAGCTACTTATTCCTCTTTAATCTGTTGCTTTTCTATATTTGCAGCCTACAATTAATACATTTTAATGTTCCAATATTACCTTATGCATTTAAGAAAATTTTTTATTTGTATGCTTTGGTTCCACTAGGTTCCTACCACATGGATACCTGATAAAAGTGTAATTATATAATCTCAGCAAGTTTCATGTTTTTTTTTTCATTTACTAAATCCCTACTAGATTCTTTTTTTCAACAAATTATTTTGTTCTTTTTCTCACAAATATGTTAACATGATATTGTTTTATTATTTTTTTTCTCATCATGTCTAGTGTTTCACCCTTCCCTGCTTCATTGAATTGTTGTTCTCCATTTGCTATTGACTCATTACCCTCATTATGTGTTTTCTCTTAGTCCTCACTATCTAATCCAGTCTTGATTTGTTCTTCTTCATACTCTATTTTTTCTCCATCTACAGCTTTAAAAATAATAAGTGTTCATACTAATTTATTAGTTTAATCATGCATCATACATGCAATAATTTATCCACCAATAGTTTCATATATATGTTTTTGTTATTTTCCAAGTTCCTACCATTTTCCTACAAGATTCTTTTATTTTGACATTTATTTGTTATTTTTGCACAAATATTTTATCATTAATTTGGTTTATCTTGTTTTCTTACCTCCTCTTCTGATTTAATTATCCCATGTGTTGTTGTTCACCATCTTTTATTGGCTTATTATTCTCATTCTCTTTTTTTTCTAGGTTCTCACTTTCAATTCCAATAGTTTTCATTTCATCTTCATCTTATTTCATTTCTTCATCTGTAGCTTGAAAAATGATATGTGTTAATGTTTCTTTGTTACCGTATCTACATAATATATATTTTTGGGATACATTTTATGATTTCACTAGAATCCTAAATGACTACCAGATATTCACATTTTTTTATCAAACGTAGTTGTTTTTTCATTTTTTATACTCTATTCATACCATATAGCTACCAGATATACATTCTATTAGTTTAATCATGCATCCTACATGTAATAATATAACCACCACAATTTTCATCTCTATTTTTGTCATTTTAAAGTTTTCTACTAGATTATTTTCTTACCTCCTCTTGTGATTCATCTAAACCTACTTCATTTCTTTGTTCATCTTCCTTTGGCTTAGCTCCATCATTTTCTCCTTGTTCTTCTTCATTTATCATCGTGGCTATAACTTCTAGCTTTTGATTTGTGTTCCGTATTTTTGAGTTTAAGTGTTAATTCTTGCTCAATTTCAGTAACAGGAACTTGTGTTATATATTTTAGGGCATTTACTAGTTTCTACCATATACTTCCCTTTTTTCAAAACTTTTCTTTTTTTGTTACTCATTTTTTAGAATAATACCATATTTCTATTACATCTATTTGCAAGTCATCATCCATTTTCTTTTGTTCTAGTTCTATAATGTTTTACTTGTTATTTTAGTTCACTTACTAGTTTCCTACCATGTTCCTAGTAGATAGTTTGTTTTTTTAGTTCTGTACCTTATTTTCTACTTTGTTCACTTTCAATTCTTCAGCTTTTTGATTTTCATCTTCCTTTTAGACAGCCCCTATCGTTTATGCCTTCTCTACACTGTTTCTTACGTTTTATGTATGTTTAATTATTAGATTTTTTTAGTATTCATAACAAGAACATTCTTTTTATATAAGGATACTTATATTTATCTCCATTATGATTTCCTTAGTCTCTAGTACTATTTGCTAACTTCCATCCTCTTCAATGTCTCCTACTAGTGTGAGTACGAACTACTCATTATCATTTTCAACCTCGACCTTCCATTTTAAACTATCATCTCTCAAATTTGGTTCATTCAAAACATTCTCCATCATAGCTTTTGTGATTAACTACAAGAAAATCAGTATATGCAACGGAAATGATGTTTTGCAATGGATTTGCAACGGCATGGCTTGCATTGCAATATACGTGCTTACAGATCACATTGCAACAGTTTTCAATTCTCTTGCAAAGTTGCAACGAAAATATTTTCCGTTGTAGATTCTGTTGCAGTTTTGCAAGTGGATTTCACTTGCAATTTTCCATTGCAGATTAGCAACTAAACTTTCCCTTGCAAAATAGCTTCTTTCATATCTGCAAGTGTTGAACCCTTGCAATATCCGTTGCAAATTATATAATTGAAAAATAAAATTAAAATGGAGGAACAAATATATTATTTGGATTGAAGGTAGCTACGATTCCATTATAATGCCTGTATTTTTAAGATTAATATAGAATTTCACGAGCCTATTGTAAATATAAGAAGTAATATGACTTCTTATATTTACAACTGATCTAGAAATACTCCACTTTTGGACGTACCTACTTTTTCTACATTCTTGTCAACTTTTTTATCAACCAATTATACAAAGATACTGCAAAGGGATTCAAAGTAATGTCTATTTATTATTTAGTATGCTAAAATGCCCAAGTATAATACTTACAGCAAGGTGGAGAGCAATAGAACATCAAGAAAATTAGTAAACCAAAAAATGAAACTCAGAAATCCAGTACCTATACATAGATTTAATATTCAGAATACCATAAATGCATAGGTATGAAACATTCTAAAAACTCAGACTAACAAAAAAAAGTAAATTGAAACTCAAAAATCCATATATGTATTATTTTGAAACATTCTTAATTGCACAAGAAAAGTAACTATAGAATGAGGTTTATAACATACATTTGTTTCCTTCGATTTTTCATCGATAAAAGTTTTCCCATCATGGTTCTTTGTATGAGTAAAACAAAACACCTCAAGTAAAGATGGAGTGCGTCCTAATTGATTTTATTGTAAGTAGGCAGTGGACAAATTTCATAAACCAAAAGAAGAAATTTTGAAATACAACATTCCATGTTGCCATCACAAAACAAATGCCCTGAAAATGAACCTTCTAGAACTAGCACTACGATGATAATTTCAGCAAGCAAGAAATAGACATGATAATTTCAACCATGTATGTATGTATATGTATGTATGTACGTACAAGTGTGTGTGTGTATATATAGTCATAAATAAACTTACGCCATTGACGATGTGGCGGAACCCTTCCCAGCCTTTGCTTCCACAACATAAGTTACTACATCTTGAGTTCTCTTGGTAAGACGCCTAATTAACTAATTCATTCCTTTGAACCAAAGTGGTTTTCAAATTCAATCTCATAATTTTCATTGCAAGTTTTATCTGGTCAATATTAATTATCCACAAATCTAACTTATTAACCATGAGTAGCATATTTTAATGGAAGTAACAGATTAGTACTAAAGAAGTACATACCAAGGGTCGAGAAACTTCATTAGCTTTTTCTTTCCAACACAACTGCTCCACTAGTGCAACAGCAAACTCCATCATATTGCCAGGTCCTCGACTTGTTACAGCTACACCATCTCTCAATCCAAGCATTGCCGAAAGCGTAACTGAATCTTCTAATAGCCAAGGAAACCGGAGCAAAAGCAAATCAAAATGTACTGAAAATTATTGGAGGCTTTGGAGTCTAAAATTTCATTAAATATAGGAGAAATTAGAATGTTTGTATATGAAAATTCAAATATTTAAGAACTCATGCAATTTTTCTCCAAGAACAGAGGCTTTTGTTTTTATTCTACACTTGAGAATCTAAAATATTGCACCTTTGAGTTTATTACTACCAATCAATTGGAGAAAACTAATAGCTAAAATATAGCATTCAAAATCAGACACATACCTAAATACAACATTCACATACCCAAATCATAATTAGTGGCATTTCCGAACCAAAAGAAGAAATTTTGAAATTACCAATCATTATAATTACTTGCTGTTGTTGCTTCCTAGGAAACTCATAAAGAACATCCTTTTTAAGACTTCGAATCATTACTGTTGCTTTCATCAAGTTGTGTAACTCCTCATGATTACTTGCACCTTGATAAACTCCAAAAAAATCCTACAGCGAGAGCTCCCAGCTTCTAACTTCAAAAGGTCAAGTTTGCTAACATATGGATATTGTACTTTAATCACCGAAAACAAACATATCAATGAAGTTGACATATGGAATCAATAGTTGTCTTTCAAGATGCAAATACCGATATAACTGGAGTCAGCCAGTAATCCTCTTCGCTTGAGCATTTTTCATGAAGTGAGACTCATCTGCAATCACAACCTGATAATAAAACTATACAATAAAAGTCATATATACAAAGCTCAAGCATTTTTCTGTAACTATGCACATCTATTGAAACTTAATTGTATAACATGGAAAACTATTTTAGCCTTTAGGCATAATATTGCAGCAACATTAAATCAATATTTACTCATCCCTCCCTAGATTGATATTCAATTAGAAGTGCTTAAAATCATATTACCTTAAATTGTGTTTCCTTAAGAACATTCTGCAATTTCCGGACAACATCATAAGAGATTATGTTGAACAAGCCATCAAGATGAATAACATTCTTCAAGCTTCTTTCCATTAAAGATATCAATTCAAACAAAGTGACATTTGGCATGACCATGCTTTCCAATC
>CATIWQ010050135.1:0-11072 GCA_949673415.1 Euphorbia schlechtendalii | reverse complement strand
GTCGCGACCGTGAATTGAGTTTTACTCAGAATTCTTCTTGTAACTTCACCGATCTTCGACAGCTTCGATCCTAAGCCAAATCTTTAAGTTCCACGCATCTTTTTGCACCTTTTTCACTCTTTTATCATAGAATTCCACTTTAGCTCATTTTACTCCCAAGATTTACCTAGTATCTGCATTTGCATCAAAAACAACTACATACCACGTGAAATCTTTTATATGAAATATAAAAATGACTAAAACTACAGTGTTTATTGTATAAAATTGATGTGATAATAAGTGTAATTATACACTTATCAGATAGGCAGTGAGACGAAGAGGGAAGACCACCCCGAGAGCAGCGGGGCTATCAACCGCCTCCTCGCGATGCTGGGCAAGTCTATCAACCACCTCGCCTTGGTGCCGAAGAACCCCGCCTAGGGGAGTGATACATGTAATTGCTAGAGGTACCGCTCAAAAAAAGCAAAAAAGAGAGAACATGTTTAATTATGATAACACGGACAGAGGAGTCGAAGCCTGCTATACTTTCGCTCAAGAGAAAAAGCCCTCGCTACACAACGATGCACTGGTAATTAAAATGACGGTAGAAGGATATCAGGTCCGACGCACATTGGTAGACACGGGCATCTCAGTCAAAGTCATGACTAGGCGGGTTTACGACGCAATAGGAGGAAACTCAAACCATCTCGCCATTCATCAAGCTCCGTTGATAGGATTAGGCGATCATGCTGTGCGCATTTGCAGCTCGGTGAACCTGTCCATATCTTTGGGAGAAAATGGCCCTCGATGGAAAACGAGGGCTGAATTCTTAATCATGGACATCCCCTTGGCATATAACATAATTTTAGGATGCCCGCTCATTATTGGATTTGATGGTATCATCAATCTTCGGTATCTAACACTCCAAATACCCATGCATCAAGGAATAGCCATGGCCTGCAGGAATCAGCAGGCCGCTCAGGAAACATATATGATATCCTTAAAAGCTAAGCCTCTAGCCATGGAGGAGGAACCTGACAGGGAGCGGGCAGCCGAACCCGCGGATGTAATGGTAGTTGTAACCTTGGAAGAAGGGAAAGAAGTTCGCATGGCTGAGGGACTAAAGAACGAAACTAAGGAAGAAATCCTAGCTGTGTTGCTTGAGAAGGTATGCGCTTTTGCATGGACCTCAACAGACCTAACTGGTGTCAGCCCCGAAGTAGTTAAACACAGGCTGAATGTACTCCCCCAGGTGAAACCAGTCAAGCAAAAATGAAGGAACCATGCACCGGAAAGACAGAAGGCAATAGAGGAGGAGGTCTCTCACCAACGTGGTACTAGTTAAAAAACCGAACGGTAAATTCCGCATGTGCATAGACTTCACGGATCTAAATAAAGCTCGCCCGAAAGACAGCTATCCTCTCCCCAGCATTGATATGTTAGTTGATGCCACGGTGGGTTACTCCATTTACTCTATGTTGGATGTAGCATCGGGGTACAATCAAATACCTATGGCTGAAGAGGACAAAGAAAAGACATCATTCATCACACATGAAGGTATATATTGCTACAATGTCATGCCCTTCGGCTTCAAAAATGCTGGGGCCACCTATCAACGAATGGTAAACGAGATCTTTGGCAACATGATAGGAAAAGAAGTGGAGTTGTACATGGATGATATGATTATCAAAAGCAAAGCTGAAGCCGAGCACGCCACGGACATAGCCAAGGTTCTGGCCTTTTTGGAGAAATACAGGCTGAAGTTGAATCTAGAAAAATGCACTTTTGGCGTAACGAGGGAAAAATTCTTGGGATATTTGGTTTCACAAAGAGGAATCGAAGCTAACCCTAACAAGATAAAGGCGGTACTTCAACTCAAGGAACCTAGAAACAAAAAAGATATCCAGCGCCTCAACGCAAACTCAATGCCTTAGGATGTTTGGTTCTATAAAGCCTTGAAAGCAAAGAAGTTTGTATGGGGAGAAGATTGTGCCGTGGCACTCTCCGAGATTAAAGCATTTTTTTATCTCCCCAATGCGGGGCTGTACCTTAATCTCAGCACTTCAGAGGATGCGTTGGGAATGGTACTTGTCAGAGAAGAGGGAGCAGACCAGTTCCTAGTTTACTACGATAACTGTGCTTTGAAAGGCGCCGAAAGAAGATACGGCTGAATGGAAAAAATGGCCTTTGTGCTGGTGGTGTCTTCCCAAACGTAGCGCCACTACTTCCAGGCCCACACGATCATAGTGCGAATTAACCTATCGCTCAAAAAGGCACTTCAACGACCTGGATCCTCAGGACGTCTTGTAGAATGGTCCCTCAAACTGGTGAAGTTTGACATTCGCTTTGAGCCAAGGAATGCGATGAAGGCACATGTGCTGGCAAACTTTGTACAAGAAGCCCCCCCATCGAAGGAACTACCAGAAACAACATAACGTATGTTCATAGATGGAAGCTCTAATAGTCAGGCAGCCGGCATCAGGATATTCATCTAGGGCCCTAAGGGAGTAGTCTTTCGGCAAGCTTCCAGGCTCTATTTCAGCACCTCCAACAATGCGACAGAATACGAAGCACCGATTTTCGGATTAGAAATAATTAGAGCCATCAAACCCAATAGCATCAACATATTCAGTGACTCAAGGTTGGTAGACAAACAATTAAGCAGTGAGTACAAAGCTAAAAGCAAGGCCATGCGACAATACCTTGCCAGGATCACCTCCTTCAAAAAGGAGATACGTGCCGAAGGTACTGAAATGATAATCAAGCAAATCCCTAGGTCGCTGAACACGGAGGCAGATAGGCTGGTGAAGGGAGCATTGAGTGAAGAGCAAGAGATCTTACTCCCCTGTGTCCCTTTGCGGATCAGCACTCCTAGCGTATAAATAATAAAAGTGCTGCACATTGAAGCAGAGGATGAATGGTTCGCTCCTATCCGCAAATATTTGGAACACAACGAGCTACCATCAGAGGAATGCGCAGCTCAGAAGATAGCGTGGAAGTCCTTTCATTACGTGATGATAGGCGAACAGTTATACCGAAAGTCCATTAGCCATCCCTGGCTGAAATCCGTGGGACACATCAATGTCGATTACATATTGCGTGAGGTTCACAAAGGCCTCTGCGACGCGCATGAGAAGAAGGATACCATGGTATGAAGAGCCAAGATGTAAGGCTTCTATTAGCCAACAATGGAATTTGATGCTAAGAATCTAGTCCAATCATGCAAAGCCTGCCAAGCCTTCGCAAAAATGTCCTCAGCACCAACAGGTCTGAGATCAATAATCCAAGCCGCATGGCCCTTCGCCCTATGGGGCGTGGACTTGGTGGGGCCATTGCCGAGAGCAAAGCAACAAAAATGTTGGGTCATTGTGACCGTAGACCATTTCACTAAGTGGGTAGAAGCTGAACCCCAGTTAACCATAATGCTAAAATAAGTCACCTCCTTCTTTAGCAAAAACATTATGTCATGATTTAGCATACCTCATACTATCATCATGGATAACTAGAAACAATTCAACTACCATGCATTCAAATGCTTCTGCCAGCGGCTCAAAATACTGCTTCGCTTCTCCAGTGTTTCCCATCCCCAAATGAATGGGATGACGGAAGTAACCAACCAGACCATTTTGGAAGGAATCAAAGCAAGGGTTCATGAGAACGGTTCGGCATGGCTAGAAGAGCTCAATAATATCATGTGGTCCTATAGGACCACTCCACGGAGAGCAACGGGCGAAACACCCTTCCCCCTCACATACAGAACAGAAGCGGTAGTCCCCGTTAACATTGGCACACCCAGCGCAAGGGTGGCAAATTACATCGAAGGGGCCTCCAATGATGACTTACTGAGACACAACTTGGATTCCTTGGAGGAAAGATGAGAACAGGCCCTCATCAGCATGACAGAATATAAAAGGCGCATTGCACTCATAAGCAACTAAAAAATCAAGCCCCGTTCATTTCAAGAAGGCGAGTTAGTCCTCTGTAACATAAAGGACTCATAAGCCAGAGAAGGGCGAGGAAAGCTTGGCATCAAATGGGAAGGTCCATTCAAAGTGGTGAGGCAGATAGGTAGCGGCGCCTATAAATTATCCACCCCAAGGGGAAAGATCATGCCCCACACATGGAATGCAGTATCCCTCCGAAAGTTTTACCCAGGAGGATAACAACTGTAATACTTTGTGTTTTGTAGGATTGTGTTTTGTAAGCACTCATGCAATGACAATACAATGTTCAAGTAGAAGTAGGCGATCACAACTCAAACAGCCTGTAGGATCAGATCCTCAGAGATCCCCTCGGTGCTCTTACACTTTGAAATTAAAACAAATTATAAACAGCCCGTAGGGTCAGATCCCTAGAGATCCCCTTGATGCTCTTACGCTTTGAAATTAAAGCAAATTATAAACAGCCCGAAGGGTCAGATCCCCTCGGTGTTGTTACGCTTTGAAATTAAAGTAAATTATAAACAGCCCGCAGGGTCAGATCCTTAGAAATCCCCTTAGTGCTCTTACGCTTTAAAATTAAAGCAAATTATAAACAGCCCGCAGGGTCAGATCCCCAGAGATCCCTTCAGTGCTCTTACATTTTGAAGTTAAAGCAAATTATAAACTGCCCGCAGGGTCAGATCCCCAGAGATCCCCTCGGTACTCTTACACTTTGAAATTAAAGCAAATTATAAATAGCTCGCAGGGTCAGATCTCCTCGGCGCACTTACACTTTGAAATTAAAGTAAGTTATAAACAGCCCGTAGGGTCAGATCCCCTCGGCGCTCTTACGCTTTGAAATTAAAGTAAGATTATAAATAGCCAGCAGGGTCAGATCCCCAGAGATCCCCTCGGCGCTCTTACGCTTTGAAATTAAAGCAACTTATAAACAGCCCGCAGGGTCAGATCCCCTCGGCGCTCTTACGCTTTGAAATTAAAGCAAGTTATAAACAACCTGCAGGGTCAGATCCCCTCGGCACTCTTACGCTTTGAAATTAAAGCAAGTTATAAACAACCCGTAGGGTCAGACCCCTAGAGATCCCCTCGACGCTCTTACGCTCTGAAATTAAAGTAAGTTAAACAGCCTGCAGGGTCGGATCACTAATAATCCCCTCGGCACACTTACGATTAAAGCAAGACTAACAGTCCAATGGGTCAGATCCCTAGAGATCCCCTCCGCACTATCATGCTCCACAATAAAAAGAAACTTACGAATCCATAGGGTCCTACCCCTTCAGGGACCCTCGACCGTGAGAGGCCCTTCGGCGATGAATGGCCCGCAGGCAATTAAAGTTACAAACTTAATCATTTCAATGTACACTAGAAAGGTCAAATAGACTTCACAATCATCTCAATAATTAACTCAAGCAGAAGAGGTCTCCTGGTTCGGCTAATAAAAGCTGCAAGCAAGCAATTGCAGCATATGATATTCATTCAGCAATACAATAACAAAACACACAAACACGACATTCATTCAAGAAACACAGCATTCTTCAATAAAACCCAGTAGTAAACAAAGCCAATATCAGCAATAAATGCGCCATAAATAAAGTATATTTGTAAGCCCATAGCCGGGCCTAATAGCTACCAAAGTCCAAAACATAACAAAAGGAGAAAATTACAATGCAAAGAGAAAGAAACAACAGACTGTGCTAACTTAAAGAGGAGAGGAGGTATGTGTAAACCGCAGAATCTTCTTCTTCATCTAACCCTAACTGATTAGGCTCCAAAGGATCAACATCTAACAAATTATCAGCATAGTCCAATGGAGGCTCCTCATCATCAAAGGGTGAAGATCCCAAACCATCAAGAATGGATCTCCTCTTCATTTGTCACCATAGAGAAGATGTTGGAGTAGGAAGGCTCTAGTGTTAGAGGTTCAAATATACACTCATCCTCCTCCCAATGATCGAGGGGCTCATCAGGAAAAGCTAGCGGGGCGAGATCATCAATGTTCGCTCCGAGAAACTTATCACGCACCGAGCGAAGAAATGCGGTGTTGTAGCTGAGATGATCCTCTCACCAATCCTCGCGGGTCTACTTCACCTTCAGCTTGTACTTAGCCTTATGACGTTCATATTTGTGCTGAAGGTTCTGCAATGCCTCTATATTCCCTTCGGCAATAGTCCTCCAATATCCCAGCCCCTTCTCGACAATCTCTAGTGCCTTCTCAACCTCAGCTTTCTCCTCCCTCTCCTTCATCGCCTCAGCCACAGCTTCCTCCACCAGCGCCTTTAGCCTGTTCTCCTCAGCTTCAACGTGCGGATTTAATTTTGGCTAATGCCAGGTCATTCTTCTCCTCCAGGCCACGCATCGTGGCTATCATCTCCAGCTGTTTCATCTCAAAGTACTCCAAGTCCTTATAGGCTTGGGCAACTTCGCAGCCTGCTTCTTACCAGCATCCCCCACCTTTCGAGCGGCCTCCTCCATTTCAGCAAGGGTGTCGCGCTCCTGCTGAACCTCCTTCAACCGCTTAGCACTGCCTTGCGACGTGGCATAAGCAGCCTCCACTTGATGCTGGGTATCAACCAGCGCCTTCGCCATGCCATGCGTAGCAGAAAAAGCCTTCGCAATACAACAAACACAAGTCAACAACAACAAAAGAGAAAGGACAATGGCATGTATACACAGGGAAGCACTTACAAGCAAGGCTTGCTTCTCAGCATAGGCCCCCATTTCAACGGGGCCCATTGTACTGAATAGCGCATCCTCACGAGGTAGCTTAATGTAGCACCCCAGCTCACCAACAACCTCCTCCTTCAACAGAGGCACATCTTCCCCATGGAACTTCCTCCATAACTATAAAGGGACTAGATAAGGTTCAGCCAAAATACAAGTAAAAAATAAAAAGGAGAATTTTATACTTTAGTCAAAACATACTAGTGGTGGATCATATTTGGCCCACTGGACCTGCTCCTCCTTGGTGAGTGGAGCTTTCCCCTTAGAGGATTTCCCCCCAACTTCGCTATCATTGTGAGGGGGCTTCTGCCCCCTCTCCCTAATCTTCACACCCTTGGAAGGTGCGGTAGGCATCTTTACCCTAAGAGGAAGCCCCCCGGGGCTGGCCACAAAAATCAAGGCTCTCTGAGGTGTGGTTTCTATGACAACCACATCCTCTTCGGCCTTGTTGGCCATCTTCGGCGCAGCAAGAGGAACTAGAATCCCTTGCGTAAGAAGCTACAAGGCCCAGCCCCCGGCAGCAACAACCTCTACCTTCGACATCACCTCCATAGTCACCGAAGTCGTGGCCCCCACAGATGCCGCCATCATCCCGCTTCCCACTCCTGTGGGGGTGCCCTCTGGCACCTGAATTCGTGTCGCTACCACTACAAGAACAATTTTGGGTTTTCACTTAGTACGAGCCATTCCTATAAGTAAAAGGAAAAGAAAAAATCAGTTTTCGAAGCCTCACCATCCTCAGCAGTTAAATCAGTAAAAATGATGGCCCCTTGGTCTATCCAGCAAAAGAAGCCATTCGATTGGCCTAGTAAATATTCCGCCACACTCTAGTGGATGCCTGACCGAATTTGGCACACAATCTCCGCCTCTCAGCACTGCGAAGGGCTTAAATCCAAGGCTCGTCGCCATGTGTAGGGATCCTCGAGATCACGATTCCATTGGGTATGGAAAGGAAATTTTCCATCCCTCAATGGGTTTGGCGCGCCCTCCTCTACATTGTCAGGGGATGGGTAAATCCAAAACCATTTATCCTTGAAGTCCCTGACATGGGACTGCTTCCCTACTGGCTTTAGTGTCATCTCCCTTACGAATGCTCCTGCATGCATTGTGCAGAGCCTGAAGAAGAGGCGGAATACAGGCCCGGAGAGGAAGAAGCCCAGCTCGCGGCACATCCATGCCAATACAGCTAAAACGATCCAGGAGTTAGGATGTAATTGACCAGGGCACAAACCAAACTCACGCAGCACATCCACTACGCCAGCGTCCATTAGGAAGTGAAATCCCCACCGCACTTGTTGAGAAAGTACAGGCACAAAATCTTTCTTAGGGGGATTCCACATAACCTCCCCCTTTTTCGGCGCCTTCCCCAGTACGCCGCGAGATGCTCCAACTAATAATTTATAAATTTCATTCACCTCTTTCTTCCTGATGGTGGTAGGGGTTCAACTGTTAGCCCCTTCGACGGGGAAGGGAGAAGAAGATTCCCCCACTTTAATTTGGCGACGCGGGACGGAACCCAGACCGCCCCCCACCATATCCACTTCAGTGACGGTCCCTGTGGCATTCAAAGGTAGCACGACCGTAGTAGAACGGGGGCTATTCTCCCCCGCTGATTGCTGGCAATCGACGCAGTAAACCAAGGCACACGAATCAGAAGACCTAGACGATATTTTACTTCAAGTACAAAGGGGAAAGGATGGAAAGAAAAATAAAACACTCAACAGAGAAAAAGAAGGATTGCCAAGAAGTTGCTGGAAGAAAATGAACTACTTGAAAGCAAAGAACGCAGTAAGATTTCACAAAACAAATGTACCGAAAGAACCTTGCGGACCGTAAACACCCCTATTTAAACAAAAAATGCTTAGAAAATGAAGGGTTAAACCCGTTATACGAAATGCGGTCATCATTACTATTTAAAACGATGGATATGAAAGGTCGCATTCACATCAACAGTCGCAGCTCGCTAGAAATGACGCCACGCTTGCTTAGGGCACGGGCGCATGCCTTTTCTACAGCCCTAAAGGGCCTTCATTTGGGCTCGTTGGGGGGGGGGACTCCTGATATCAAGGCCCATTAAAGGCCCAAATAACACACCTTGGCCCAGAACATGGCTCAGTCAAATCACATCGACGTGAACACGCTCTGAAACCACCTAAGCATGGTAACGGTGCTGAATCAAGTCCTAGATGAAAGGTCCTCAGCATTTCCCCATACTCATGCCGAAGGCATAGTGCCGAGGTCATCCCTTCAGCAACACCCTCCGTGTATGAGCTGAAACATCCTCGGCCCCACCCATGCTGGTCTGGCGCACTCTTTATCTCTCCACTGTCGCATTAAATGCAAACTTGACAGGCAAGTGTGAATCATTTAATGCTTCGACGTCGGAAAAGACCCTCAAGTGGCTTGCCACTTACTCACAGCTTGTAGGCGGGCCCCGCAGGCCATCATTATATGAATTTCTATAAATAGCAAGGCAATCTCCCACTTTCAAGGTAACTGCTACTTTGAGAATACACCCATATCACCTCTCCCAAATCGCTAACTTTAGCATCGGAGGATCTTTGCCGGAAACAGTTCCGGCCGGAGACTTGTTTTGCAGGATTCGAGGATGTTGAAGACAGCGGACTTCACTTGACGGATATCAGTTTTATATAAATTTCTACTTGTAGTAGGGGAATATAATTAACATTCAAGGCTAGCATTCATTTTATAGTTATCATAAATTGAAAAAAAAAATATATCTTATTTGATTTTTTAATACATATAACTTCCGACTTGAAATAAGTAGTCCCTTTACCATAATTAAAGAATATTATCATAATAAACAATAAAATTAGTATTTGAATTTTTTGTTTCCACCATGAACTGATCCTAGATTGATACAAATTGTGAGCGACACTTTTAAATCATGTTCACATCTAGACTAATCCTCAATTTTCTATTTGTGGGCGCTTTGATTGGTAGTATTACTTACCTCAAGATTTAAGGTTGTTTCATATACATCCCAGGATTCGATCTTTGATGGATGTTTAAGAATGAACTAATCCCCACGACTAGATCACACCCTTAGGTTTAGGTATTTGATTTTTACTTTTAACCATCTATTATTCACTCTTAAAAAGATTAATGACTTCATTAGAAATAGTAAAAGCTAAAATTTAAAATCCACTTTATTTTGCACTAGACCCGTTTACGGAGTCCGCTTCAACGGGCCAGGCTTGGACACGCGTTTTTTAAAAAAATCCGGCTCGAGCCTGAGCCCGCCAAAGCCCGAAGGTTTATATGTCGGGCTTGATTTTTATATAAATACCCAAGCCCAGTCCGATGAACAATTTTATTTATTATATATTTATACATTAAATTTATAATTATTTTAAAGTTTTATATTTTATTCTATTAAATTTGCATACTTCACTACAATATATGTTACTAAATATTAAATATTTTAAATAAACAATGTAATGATATTAAACAATTTAAACATATTTATTCTAGTCTTGTATGCATACATATTATATATATATACTAGTCATTCATACAAATGTCCAAAGATAGGATACAATTTTCATAGAATAATAACAGTTTAAAATAAAACCCATACCAGTCAATTTGAAAAGCATAAAAATGCCCATCCCATGGCTACACAGGCAAGAACTGACTAAGTCATAAGTTTCAATCCTAACTATTATAAATTCTAACCCTTTTGAATCATAAAATATGAATAACTAGGCATATATATAAAACATCAAATAAACAAAACTAGTATATACATTCAGTCTCTTATCATATACTATGGGGCACGTTAAAATACTACATATTCATGATACTATTTAACACAATGAATTTAGCCAGCCATATTAACCAGCAATATAGGCAAATATAATAATTAAAACAAAGTTAAAATAAATTATTAAAGCAAAACAAAATAAAATAAATACTTACTTATGAACACGATGAATATTATCTGAAATTTCTTGCTTAATGTTTACAAGTACCAGTACAATATTGCAATCCACAATACATAATTCTTCTCCCCTTAAACTGACTACTAAAATAAATATATATAGGGGAAAAAAGACGGAATTGAAAAGGTTATACAAAATTTAACAATAAAAGATAAGGATAAGAAAAAGAAAGAAACACCTGGCCTTCAAAAGAAGATAAGAAAAAGAAAAAGAAAAGAAACGACAAAAACGGTTATTACAAAAATCAAATCATAATTTTATTAAAATTATGATTTTGATTTGACAAAAATTATAGTAAAGACTTATTAAGTCTTTAACCTACTGTTCCTTTGATGGGGACTTGCCTTTCAATTTCCTTTGAATTTCTTGCTTGACATTTTCAAGCATTTCTGCAATGGGAATTTCTGCCTCTTCAGCATATGGGTCCTGAGAGTCTTCCATTATGTTGGCTTCTTCATCTTCATGGGAT
>CATIWQ010050131.1:0-13846 GCA_949673415.1 Euphorbia schlechtendalii | reverse complement strand
CGAGAGGGCCGCGAGGGATCCTCGCGGGAATCCTCGCAAGGGTCACCTAGGACCCTCGCGGGGAGGCCCCGCGAGGGTAGCTAGGCACCCTCGCGGGAATCCCCGCGAGGGTCGCTAAAGACCCTCGCGGGAATCCCTGCGAGGGTACCACACGACCTTTGCGGGCGGTCCCCGCGAGGGTGGACCCTCACGGGGAGTGCGGGCTGCCTCGCGCAGCTTTGCGCGAGGCTGCCATTCGCGAGGCTGTCTCGCGCAGCCTCGCGCGGTCCGCGTGGGATTTTTTTTTTTTAGTTAAAATAATTTAAAACGTCTGAGGAGGATTCCCATATGAAGATCGTCGGATGGTCGAAAATCGTGTGATTCGAGGATAAATTTCCCGAAAAGCCGTCATCATTGAACGCGCGAGCTGGTACAAAATCCCGTGCTCACAGTAGCAGATGAAGTTTTCTAGTCTCTCCTCTCAAGGATATGGTTGGGTTATCTATGGTCCTAGTTAGGGGTATGAGTAGGGCAAGAATCTCTAGGCACTGGTTGAGTCTTCCCATACTATCAAAAAGTTGTGTAGAAGAATAGGAAGTGATGCCCTATAGGCCATCAAGTTGAAAGTCATGAGCATGGACATGGGTAGCAAAAGTAACCTTCAACCAGGGGCAAACCCAATGGATCTACCTATTTGTGTATCCTCTCATGATGTGTACCTAGCCTTGGTGATTAGCAGTGTAGAGTCCTCTCTCACCATAATGGATGACCTTATACTTCTCAAAGGATCTCAAGGCTAGTTTCTCCAAGTGGCAAACTTGCAATTTTTCCTCAATGCTAGCTAAATATCAGTTAAAGGAAAGAGGGAAAAATCGTAAGGTTACCTCCAATAGTGTGAATTGATCTTTGATCATGCTAGGGTCGGCCTTCATAGCCTCCATGTGCAGCAAGCTCTCTACGAGTCTGATAGTCATGGGTGAAGGCCCCTCAGAAAGACTAGTGATGATAGAAATGAGTCGAAAAGGGGCCACGATGCCTACTCTGCATCTGAATTTCGATATGAGAAATAAAGCCAACAGAATGGCCAATAAATATGATGTCTCAGAGTATCTATTCACAAGTCCAGCATGGAAGCAACTCGAAAGCCACCAATCTCCAAAGGATGGGATAGGAACTAGTCAATGGAATCTAAGTTCCACAAACCTCTTAGTGTGTCAACAGCTCTGAATAGAACCGCAATGGGAAATCTTCTAGTACAAGGGTTGCCCATATTGGCTTAATACTCCTTGATCAAAGGATAAAGCTCCTATGTGAAAAGGCAGAAGACACGATCAAAAAGATCCAGAACGTGAGCGCCTCATAAAAAAAAGCTATGTTCGTTGAGCGAAAAGTGAGGTACTGAAGCCCTAATAAACCAAAAACCTCCAGCTTCTTCCGATCAGGATTCTTAAGGGTCGCTGAAAATGATCTCAAACAGGAGTTGCGGGTCTCCATTGTAAAAAAAGGAGTGAAAATGAAGGATAAAATCAAGTAGAAAGAAGTGAGAATCGGTTGGCCCAACAAGAGAATCGGTATCTACCTACCACCATGGGACTGGCCTAATAGGTTAGGCTGGTACCAGCCTAGTTTGGATTAGTCCTGGAGATTAGGTTGGTACCGAATGGGCACATCAAGCTCTCCATTTTTGTATATTTTAAGCTTTTTTTGTTTCCCTTTTCCTCTCCCTTGCGTAGAAATTTCAAAGATAAGCCTTTTTGCGCATTAATATGCAAGTAGTCCTCAGAGAAATAAGATTTTAATAAAGAAGCAATTTTTATAAAAATAAAGGAGTGCTACAAAAAGAATGAAAGGTGAAAATTTATTAAATGTATGGGCTACCTAAAATAATCTACATAAAAATAAAAGAAAATCTAGTCTACTATAGCCGGGACTGAGCTTCCTTGTCGCTACTGCTGCTACCATCATCATCACCACTCTCCTTGTTAGTCTCCTATTCCTCATCATCATCCTTCTCCTCATCATAAGGCTCAAGTTTGAGAACGACTCTCTCATGAAGGGCTCAAGGTAGTTACTTGCCCCCAAAGATGGGCCTAATAAGATCTGGCCTATGACTAGGACCAGAACCATCATCTCCCTTGCTAAAAGTGGGTCTCTGGCCCCCTTAACCCCGAGCCTATCTCCATCAACCATGCGATCTTAGCCTCAAGCCTAGATATGACAACTCTAGATACATGAATGTGCTAGATCGCTCATGGGCCCGTAACTCTACTGCCTCCCTCACCACCTCGAAAGCAGCCAACTGGTCCCGTTGCTCAGCCACCTTTGCCTAGGATCGTAGTTTATCGCCCATCTTAGTTGGCAGGTTATCTTACTCCATGACAATAAAAATTTACAAGACGAATATATAAATTAGCATATACATACATACCAAATAACTAACCCGCATACATTTATACATACATAATCATACATCATAACCATCATGCATACTATTATTTATGTGAAATATAAATTTTAATGCAAAATCTTGCCATGCAAGCCTGTCCCGGGCCATCATGCGATCCCGGTCATAGAATAGCTCATGAGCCAGCCATTTTACCTCATTAATGGGTACATGCACAAGAAAGGTCAGAGTCTCAATTCAGCTATCCTATCTAAAATTAGAGTTTTTAAAGGGCAAATATCTAAATCACTTACATGGGTGGTATCACTAGGAATGAAGTTGAAAGGCAGAGTAGGCTCGGACATATGCCTCAATTACCTCTCCCTGACCATGTCATCATCATCAAAGTGATATCCAGCTCCTGTCGGAGGAACCCCTTAGTCATACTCAGAGAAGATGTCTCCCTTGTAGGCTCCCAAGTAGGCTATGATAAGGAGACCCTCTCCCTCTCTCTCATATCCTACCAAGTCTCTAGCTCCTCATGGATCACTTGCTTGATGTATTTGGGCCTCTTTTTACAAGCCTATCACAAGGAGTTCAAGAGTCAATTCATGTAACAAAAATGTGCATATGGGTGCAAAGTCAAAGAATATAAGGCTCACCCCCAAGGAAAGGAGTCATAAGCCTAAACCTAGCAGAGCTAGGAGACCCTGAGCTAAGCCTTATACTCCTATTCGTAGCACTCGCACCAAGGGTAACTGGATCAGTCATAATTATAGGAGAAGCTCCCTTTGGTCTCATTCCCTCATCTCAAGCCACGGGAGGATCGTCCACATCATCATTAATCTTGTCAATCCCATCGTTGAGAACATCCTCAACCACCAACTCTAGGGGCACGTCATCAATCCACTTCCTTGGCTAGGGAGGAAGTAGATTTGCCATGAGGTCCTCATATCATCTGGTGACTAAAGGTATCCTCCACCCTCTAGCCTCAATACAAAGTGTGAACTCATCAGCTTAGAGTAAATGAGGCCAAAATAATCCAAAGGGCACACCTGGTGAGACCTTTCTCCTAGCGGTCCTACTCTTCCTCCACCTCTCGATCCTCTTCTAGAAATACAACTCCTATGTATAGGGGCACTCAAGATGGAGGCGGTGATCATCAACCTCACATTGGATGGTTTGTATGTAAACTCGGTCAATTAGGGAAGCCTAGGGATCCATATAATGTTGTCACAGAAAGAGCAAAGTAAGAATGTCAAATATCTAGAGAATAATAAAAGAAAAAGCTCTAAAGTAGAAATGTGTACCCAAATATGGAAAAAGGCATCGAATGTACTCTCTTTTACATGAGTAGATGTCCACCCTGTCAGTCTAATGGAGCATTTAGTAAGAGATAAAATGGGCATCCGTAGGTACGACGCCCACCACTTGAGGTGAGGGGATAACCCTATACTCAAAGGCCTAGTGCTACAAATATGGTAAATCTATCATGTTAAAATTGGTGTAATCTCAAAGCAATAAAATATAAAGGAGGTTGAAACTCACCGAAATCTATAAGCATCCCTCCTTCAGCTCTTGCATTGAGCGTCTGGCACAGTAATCCAATCCGTAGTAAATCTAGCCTAGAATGGCCCTGCACCAGTTTCATTCAAAGATGGAATCCAATCCTCCAAAGGAGACATCATAGTATAGCTTAGTTGGCTGCTTCAAGATTGGGAAAATGGAGGAGAGGAGGATGGCAATGAAGGACCAAATGAACTAAGGAAGCTCCTCATTAGTGATCTCTTCCAAACGGTCCCAATGAGATATCACTTGGCTAGATGGGAGTTGAGCTCATGTTGGAGGTTGAACTCCTATCAAACTCTCTAGCTTAGCCTTGACAACTCTAACATAAGGGAAGTAATCCATCAATACATTGAATCAGATGGTCCTCCCTATCAATCGCAACCCCATCATCGTAACTATATCAAAGAGGGTGTGGTGAGCTCCCCATAGGTAGATGCAAGGTATTAGTGGTCTGCTCCACCGCTCTATCAACACTTCAATAATGATGTGAATCAGTCCCTTCAAGATTTATAGGAGAGCTTTAATCAGTGGGTCGAGCCTTTTGACCACTATTAGCTCTAACAATCTCTAAATCCTACCTCGCAGTCACATCGGCTCTGATTCGCGCCCACCACTACCTACATTAGTTGAGCATGCCTATGGTCTCATAAGACTGTATCTACCGAAATCATGCCAAATCACGATAAGTTTTACATTTGTTTTCATTTTTGGTTGCTTTAACTTCATAGTAAGATATTTAGTTTAATTAAAATAAATTCAATTCATTAATTAGACTTAAAGAAAAATTAATTCATTTAGACTTAAGTCTTTTTTAATTTAATCCTTAATTTAATTCCTAATTTAATACAATTATAAAATTTCATTTAACTAAAAATTTGTCCGAAAATTGCTTTTTGATCTTTTAGTTAAAAATTGCATTTGGGGCCCCTTCACATAGGTTTCCACGTTCCTTGGGGATGAAAACTGGTACTGCCCCTCTAGTTAGGACTGGCCCAAAAGTCAAGCCAGTACTAGCCTAACCCTGGGTCTCACTAAGGGACAGCGCTAGTACTAGCACTATCCCTTTGGTGTACTAACTAGATCAGTACCGGCGCGCCCCGCCAGAACCAATCTAAACTGGTATGCAGATACCAACCCAAATGGGGTCAGTACTAGCATACAGGGTTGGTGCTGAGACAGGGATAGAATGTCCTCGTTTTGTTTTTTGATCCTTTTTTCGAACATTTCATGCATATTTTTTATATATTTTCATGCATAATCAGGTCTATAGCATTTCTAATCCTAAATTTCATATTCAAATTTAAAATTTCAAAAATTCAAATAACCGGTTTGATTATATTTAAATTGGACATAATGAGTTTCAGGAATACTTGTAACTGGCAGGAGTGGTCCTCCAGGGCTGTCACCATAGAAAAAGGTGACTCGATAGTATATTCCATAAAATTATTAGTCAGCTAGAGCCAGTAACCCTATGTTATCGAGTAGGTCTGCATGCCAATAGATCCTTCCTTGAGGTCCTCCAGGTTTATAGAGTAAGGGTGTCGTCTTGATAGCTTATTTTACCATTGTCAGAATCTAGAGAGATAATATCTAGAAAAAAGTGAAAAGTGATTTGAAATTTCTAAATTTAATCATTTATTTAGGGAATTCATTATGGACCCAAAGATCATTTTTAACTGCTTTTCACTTTTAACAACGCATTTGCTACCCATTTACCAACCATCGTGTCACCTTGACACTTAGCGCCGATTCACTTTCGCACCCCATTGTTTGGCCACCTCAGTACTCCTTCTTGGGAGGGTTATCAAATAAAATAAAATTAACTATTTTATTCCCATTTTCCTTTTAAATTCTCACTTATTTATTCACCTTTCCATTATTACCTATTCACTTCTCCTTTATTTCTCAATTCGACCTATTTTCCTCAAAACTTTTCTCCTAAATTATAATCTCTAAAAATCAAAGAAATTATTTCACCTCAAAGCTTAAAGCTAAACAATGGTTCACACAATTGGAAAATTCAATCTTTTCAAAGGCGCTTACACAAGATTTCGGACAATGCCAAATTTCTTATACTATATTTTATTTATTATTTTACTCATATTTTAACTCTTGATTGAAGGGGAAAAACATTTTCTTTCCAAAATGTCAATCAAGGAGTAAAAATGCATTCACTTGCATCGTTAATTCCAAAACACTTTTATTGCGTACAGATTTCCAAACCTTACCAATATTTTCTCTAGGTGACAACCATGCACTTTAATCCTGGAAGTCAATAGCGTCAAAATTCTTTCTTCAAGATCAACAAAGATAACAAATATTTTCTCTAGGTGATAACCAGGCGCTTTAACCTTGGAAGTCAACCTCGTCGAAGTTCCTTCTACAAGGTCAACAGAGACAACCAATATTTACTCTAGGTTACATCCAAGCGCTTTAATCCTGGAAGTCAACCTCGTCAAATTTCCTTCTTTACGGTTAATAGAGATAACCAATATTTCCTCCGAGTTACATCCAGGTGCTTTAATCCTAGAAGTCAATCTCGTCAAAGTTCTTTCATCAAGGTTAATGGAGACAACCAATATTTTCTAAAGGTGATAACTAGGCACTTTAATCCTAGAAGTCAACCTCGTCAAAGTTCCTTCTTCAAGGTTAACGGAGACAACCAATATCTTCTTTAGGTAACAACCAAGTGCTTTAATCTTGGAAGTCAACCTCATCAAAGTTCCTTCTTTAAGGTCAACGAAGATAACAAATATCGTCTCTAGGTGATAACCATTCGCTTCAATCTTAGAAGTCAACCTTGTCAAAGTTCCTTCTTCAAGTTCAACAAAGATAACCAATATTTTCTCTAGGTTACAACTAGGCGCTTTAATCCTGGAAGTCAACCTCGTCAAAGTTCCTACTTCAAGGTTAATGCAGATAACAAAATATCATGTTAGGTTACATCTAGGTGCTTTAATCCTAGAAGTCAACCCTTTCTAAGTTCTAAAAGGTGCACTTTCCCACCTCCATTTCAAATTCGATGCCTCATGCCAGTGAAGGTATGATTTCTCTCCCTTACTCTTTCGCGTGACTATCCTGATCTATATAAGTGATTAACTTACAAGGGGTAGTTTATGAGCACAGGATTTTTGATCCCTCTCATGAAGTAAAGAGGAATATTTACACTTGCTCTCAAACTAAAGTGATCTACATCAGGGTTATGAGACGCAAGGAAAAGATCTTCGGGCTATTGAAAACCAAAACAGTCTAAACCAAACCATCCAAAATCATAAAAAATGTTTGAAACCATCAAAAAAAACCACCCAAAACTCCCCAAAATAACCAAAATATCATGCATCTTTGCTCTCGATTGAACCGGCTCAAGACCAATCTGATGAAATGGGTACCGACCTTGCACAAAGTGCAAGGTCAGTTTTGACTGTTTCTCTGCCCTTTTTAGCCATCCTCTTTCCAATTTTACCCTTTATTTTATTTGTTTTTTACCATTTTTAAACCTTTATATAAGTCTAAACATTATGTTTATAAAAAAAATTTATTTTTAACCAAATTAGGTGAGAGATTAGAGAGGGAAATTGTATTTTAGGGTTTTAGAGACAAAGTTAGGGAAAATATCACACTACTTCTTTTCCTTAGTCTTTTCTAAAAAAATCCTTGATTTTTCTTGGGTTCTAAGGATTAGAGACTGAAATCTAACCCTCGGGTTTCACTTTCCCATCACCAAATCTACTTTCTACCTCATTTTTATCTTCAAAAATCAACAAAAAAGGCTTTGAGAATATCTTTCTCGGTGATTCTGGCTCCTAAGTTCATGAATTCACATCGAATGAGAGCTTCTAGTGACTCTTGGTGTGTTTCAATGTTTATTTTTGCATTTTTCGGTACCCATCCATGTTAGACCAGTACTGGCCTGACCTAGAGGACGGTTCGATATTATGTTGGTACCAGCCTCTCAATTGAGCCGGTATCAGACCACCACCCGAGAACGGTCCCTATACGACCCAGGACTATTCCTGGTTGACGGGACCGGTACCAGCCTTAATATGAGGCCGGTTCCGACTGATCAGGGGCTATCAACTCGACCTCCAAGAAGTTCGCTTTTAACCTCGTTTTTACCTAGTTTCTCACATTTTCGCACTATTTTAGGTCCCCCACGATGGGAAACAAGTTTAATTCGATAACCGGCTCAATTTATGCCATGTATCATTAAAAATTATAAAATTTAGTAGTAAATAGAATCTGAAATATTTTTTTTCCAAATAAAAGAGTGCGGGAAACCTAAATTTCTCACTTTTAATCCATCAAGCTGTAATCAGCCTAATCTAACTTATGCCACCAACCGAGTCTTATTTTGTAGACTAACTATGCCATGATTGTTTTGATATATCATGTGCTAACCTTTGTAGATGAAAGTAGATTTAGGTTAGATGTATGCTAGGTTTTATTTTCCTTTAGTCTTCGGAATTGTAAATAAAAATGAATTTGTAGATCCAATATATTTACTATTATTATTTATCTTTTCCCTTTACATTAGAACCCTTTTTACTTTCTTTATCGCTTTCGCTTGTTTGGTTACCACTTTATTTATTTATTTATCGCTTTCTGCATGTGGGTTTTGTAAAGGCTAACTAATAATAAAAAAATGGCTAGAATTATCATAGAAATATCTTAAAGGTGGTGACGTGCTTGTAATTTTAGCTCAAATAACAGCGAATTAGGTAACTCATCCAGACCCAAATCTCTATACTATGGTGTGGTTTAGGCTTAATGGATCTAGGTTATCCGAATTTCCCGAAAGAGCTGATCTAAGTGGCGGCTCCGTAACATATGCTAGAGATTTTGGCCTCGAGTCTTCCAAAGCTTTTATTTCCTCTCTCATTTCTCAAAATCCCCCACACCCCATCTCATGGGCTAGCACCTAGCGGTGGCCACCTTGGTCAGAACCGCCATCTGCTCACAACTATACCATACTCTCTCTATATATATATATAATACCCCATTTGGTTAGGGTAAATTCAGTTGCTTGAGAGAGAATCACCTACTCTATTCTGCCAGCAATGTTGACAAACATATTCCTCTTCAATTTATCCTTGAGGATAAACTGATACTCATCGAGACATCCATCTTAATTTTGAGACGATATTTGCAGTTGTAGATTTGAGATAAAGAAATTAGGGATACAAGAGAATAAAATTATAAAGAAAAAGTAACTCTCTCTCATGCCTAAGTATCCCTTATATAGCCAATACAATCTACTAAATAGCACGTGTCCCTTTCACAGCCAAAGATCAAAGTGAACATTGAGATTGAACAAAATATTAGCAAACTTAGTAAAACATTGTAGTTTAAGTGAAAAGGGTCGAAATTCAAAAACTCTTAAAACACGAGATTTTAACTTTAATCGTTAGAAACTTAAACTAATAGTATTTACCAAGCTAAGTAACTACATATTACCTCAATTAAGTCAGCACCACTTTGATTTAAACTTTAACACTTAGCCATGTCAATCATATCCCTAAGAGTGTTGAACTAATCCTTTACTAAAGGCTTTGTGAAAATTTATGTGCATGCTCCTTTGATGGAACATATTCCAATTTGATGGAACATATTCCAATTTGACATCTCCTCTTAGCACATGATCCCTTATGAAATGATTTCTAAAATTGACATGCTTCAACCGGCCATGTTGAACAAGATTTTTGGATAGGTCGATTACGCTCTTGTTATCACACATAACTTCGAGGCATTTAGACTTTATACTATAATCTTCCAGTTGTTGCTTAATTCATAGTAGTTGTGCTACACAACTTCTTGCTGCCATGTAATCATCTTCTACAGTATTAAGCACAATAGAAGTTTTCTTCTTGATGTACTATAATACAAGGCATTCTCTAAGGAAATGACATCCTCCCATGGTGCTTTTCCTATCTAGCTTATCCCTGCCATAGTCAGCATTTGTTTATCTTCTTGGAGTGAAATCCAAGCTATTTGGATACCATAAACCTACATTAATAGATCTTTTCAAGTACTATAAATTCTCTTAATAATAGCTTATTGTGATTCCTTAGTGTCACCTTAATAATGCACATAATAGGATACAGAGTACTGAGTATCAGACACACTAGTTGTTAAGTAAAGAAGTGAACCAACAATACCTCTATAAAACTTACTATGTATAGGCTTACCACCCTCATCCTTACTCAACATAGTATCTGTAGCCATGGGAGTTAACATTGGCTTTGATTGCTCCATTTCATACTTCATCAAGACTTTTTTGGCATATTTTGCTTGACTAATGAAGATTCCATCTTCACTTTGCTTGATTTGTAATCCGAGGAAAAAGTTGAGCTCTCCTATCATTGACATTTCAAACTCGCTTTTCATTTGCTTGTTGATCTACTTGCAAAGTCTTTCATCAATTGCTCCAAATATGATATCATCAACACATATTTGGACTAGAAACACATCTTTTCTTTATTTGATTACTAGAGTTGTATCTACTTTTCCTCTTTCATAGCCTTTGTTAAGTTAAAAGTTTATCAACCTCTCATACCAAGCATGGGGGTACTTACTTCAAACCATACAAATCTTTTTGAATCTTGTACACATGATTTGGATTCTTGGCATCCTCAAATCCAGGAGCTTGATGCACATAGACTTCCTCTTAAATGAAACCATTAAGGAATAGACTTTTCACATCCATTTGAAATAATTTGAAATTCATATAGGAAGCAAAAGCACACAGAATCATGATAGCTTCAAGCATTGCTATGGGTGCATAGGTCTTGTCATAATCAATCCCTTCTTGTTGGTTGTACCCTTGCACAACAAGCCTATCCTTATTTCTCAAAACATTTCCATCTTCATCAAGCTTGTTCTTGAATACCCATCTAATTCTATTGATTAATTTTATCTTTGGACTAGATCCCAAACATCATTTCATTTGAATTGATCTAGTTCTTCTTGCATCATGATCATCAAGTAATCATCACATTATGCATCTTTAAACTTCTTGGACAATTAATGAGATGAAAACTAGATGGCTCATTATTCTGTGGAGCTGACCTAGCGTCATAACAAGATTATGAACATCATCAATGATACTATCAATTGGATGATTGCGATGAGTCCTAATCTCTCTTGGAAGATTCGAATTTGCAATTGGAATCTCCATATTAGTTTGTTGTTACTGAGCTTGATCTTCTTCATTAATATTGATAGAAAGATCATTATCAACGTTAACTTCCTCAGTATTTTGCTCTTGTTTTGGGTTGGGTAGCATAGAGAGTGGCATGGTGAGTAGATTTTCTCCTTGATTTACTCCTTCTTCATCATCACTAGCACATCTACCTGATGTGACATGGGATTTTACTTCTGACTCGCGAGTTCGATGATGAAGCTATAATTTTTCCCCTGTTAGCTTTTTACATTTTGCAAGGTCATGAAATCATCTGGAAATCATCTTATGTGTTTCCTTGGGCCTCTCCTTTCCTGAAAATGCCAAAATAAAGAAGAAGAAAGCCTGCTTGCAAGTTCCATGTTGTTAAAGACATGGCCATATAGTTAACGATATGGCCAAATCGTTATTGATAAGGCTGATGTCGTTAACGATATCACCAATGTCATTAAAGACATCAACTTTGCAGGTAGATTAAAACTGCAATTTCTTCATTTTCTAATCTAAAAAGGCAATCTTTGCACACATGCTCGGAGTTTTCTCCTGTAACACCCTCTTCTATTCCTTACCTAGGTGATGTCCATCCAACAATAGCATTTGGATTGAGGAAAAAGCAAAAAAGTAAAAAGGTAAAAGTGTGACCTAAGTCTAGCTAGGTGTGCTTTGGATTGAAGGGAGTCCACTTTAAGTTTAGAGCTGAGTTTCAGTAGGAAGGGGAGTTCATTTTAGTGCAAAATACCTACAAGCAAGTGAGTTAAAAAGTTAAGTAAAAGTTTGAAGTGTTCTTGGTGATCTTGAGTGTTCTTGAGGTAGTTTAGCACTTTGGTGACTAAGTTAACATCTTTTAACTCATGTTCTTTCATAGTTCGAGAACTTGAGTGTTTAATTTCATGAGTAAGGCATGCAATTGGGGTATTTGGGTTATTTAGGCAAGTTTAAGGTTTAGTTCACCTTTTTGAAAAGTTAGTGTTGTATAGGAATTTAAGCAAATTTTGAGGTTTAGAGTTCCTTTGGACTACTTCTTCTAAGTTCTAACTCAATGAAAATTGGTTCAAGTGTTCTTAGCAAGTGTCTTTGCCCATTTGTAACACTTGTTCATTTAGCTCGACTTTAACTGATTTTCCTAAGCTTTAAGTTTTTTTTTAAGTCTAAACTTGAGAGAAGAAGGATTTCTACTTCCATTTTTCCTCTTATCAAGACTTATATTCAGGGATTTCCATTTCCCTTCAAAGAGTAGTATTTACTCTTACCTTTTCAACAAAATCGCAAACCAAACCAAAGAAACAAAGACTTTCTGGGAATTTTCATGGACCGAGCAAAGTGGATTCATTGCAATGGGGTAAGCCTCTAAGTTCCTAGAGTTATGACTCACTTATTTGTATCATATATATGTTCTTGATGTGTGAAAAATGTGAAAAAGTAAAAAATAGAAAAATTGCATGCCTCTCCCTCTGTAATACGTTAACGGCATTGCGATGCCTTTAACAGCCTTGCAATGTTGTTAACGACATTGCTCTCCAGGCAGAGGGTTTGCAAAGTTTCAAAGTTCTGTTTTATGTTTAAGAGGATCAGTGGTGACCATTCAGACCCGAAATCTGTGTATTTTAAGCAACATTATAAGTATGTTTGAGGATTTTACGAACTCGAGACCATTCCGAAAGGCTTTATGACTGTTGAAGTCGGTTCCCCTTTACCGGGATGTTATTCTACCAACTTTAATAGTTTCCCTTTCAGAATGGGTTTAATAATATTACTTTGTGCACATATTCAGACTTAGATTTATTTTCCACCAATATTATTGAGAGGCGCATTAGGGAACCTCGACGAAGGGAACTGAAGTTCTTAGATAACTGACCTGACAAATATTTGCATGTGGTATTTCCATTGATAAAATGGCTAACTAACTTATGTCTATAAAATGAATCATTTTCAAAAGAAAGAAATTTCAAATCTCTCGATATTTTAAATTAGACCGCCTGGGTCTCACAAAAAACCTAAACGAACATACATGTTATTACGTATGATGCGTTATATTTGTACTAACCATTGTGGATGTAGGTTGTTTAGGATAGGTGTATGTTAGGGTTTAATTTCCTTCGGGTATGGCTTTTAATATTAAAATCAAATGTAATATTCATCAGATATCGATGTATTTTAGGCGATTGTATCCCTTAGATTTCGATATATCTAGGTGATTTGTAATCCCCCAACCCTATGATGTAATTAATCCCCCCGTAGACTAGGCGTATTTTAATTTCCTACGTGTTTACTTTCCGCAATTTACTTACCACTTTATGCATGTGCGATAAACTAAAAACATAAATCGAAAATATCTAGTTTAGTTCAAATATTATAAATGTGGTTTTCTTGCATAGTGTAATTTAACTCAAATGATGACGAAACAGGTAACTCATCTGAACCTGATTCTCTATTCTATGGTACAGATTAGACAAACAGATCTAAGCTATACCAAAGGTATTTAGCAGGTGGATTACTTGCATGTTGTGAGCACGGGATTTTGTACCAGCTCGCGCGTTCAATGATGACGGCATTTCGGGAAATTTATCCTCGAATCATACAATTTTCGACCATCCGACGATCTTCATATGGGAATCCTCCTCGGACGTTTTAAATTATTTAACTAAATAAAAATATATTTATACATATATATGTATATATATATATAAAAATACCAAAATTAAATAAAATAATAATAATAAAATAATAAATAAAAAAAA
>CATIWQ010050114.1:0-21803 GCA_949673415.1 Euphorbia schlechtendalii | reverse complement strand
GAATATGTAGAGAAATCTAGTGATCGAAACAAGGATTCGAATCACTTAAACATTTTCTCGCTAACGCTTATGGACGTAGCGAAAACTAAACATTTTTACTCTATATCTGTACACACATTATGCACTACTTTTCCACCCCTTCA
Organism: Euphorbia schlechtendalii; assembly: GCA_949673415.1. Taxonomy (NCBI): domain Eukaryota; kingdom Viridiplantae; phylum Streptophyta; class Magnoliopsida; order Malpighiales; family Euphorbiaceae; genus Euphorbia; species Euphorbia schlechtendalii. The sequence continues at coordinate 21,660 of CATIWQ010050114.1, read as the reverse complement.
TTCTGCACCAGATGCCATTGGTAGTGCACGAAATTATTGAGGATTTGGAGCCCTATTTATAGAGTTTGAAGGGTTACGTCTATCCAAATGAAGAGTCACATCCATTGGTGAAAGATTGCATCTCTTCACTTTGATTAGTTGGTGAAACTTGATGTTATCCATAATGAATAGGCACCTTTTCATGATTGGTTGACTCTTGATAAGTGTCTTTTCAATGGTAGTTGATGGTTGTTGATCATGCTTATCTGGCGGTTGGTAGTTAAGAAGATAATACCAGAAAACCATCCAAGTCGTGAGCGCGATAGACAAGTCGCGAGCGTGAATCTTCCTTTGACAGATTTCTGTTTTGAAGTGACCAGGTCGCGACCGCGAATGATTATCGTGACTGTGAATGGAGTTTTCTTCAAAAATTTCCTTGCAACTTCACCGATCTTCGACAGCTTCGATCCTAAGCCAAATCTTTAAGTTCCACGCATCTTTTTGCACCTTTTTCACTCTTTTTTCATAGAATTCCACTTTTGATTATTTTACTCCCAAGATTTACCTAGTATCTGCATTTGCATAAAAAACAACTACATACCATGTGAAATCTTTTATATGAAGTATAAAAATGACTCAAACTATAGTGTTTATTGTGTGAATTTATTATGATAATAAGTGTAATTATACACTTACCAATAGTGCTGCAAGGGCCGCTTTGTACTCCTTCATGGATGGTTTCTCAAGATACAATCAAATCCTTATGGCCATAGAAGACAAGATCAAGATGGCTTTTTATTACAGAATGGGGAGTTTTCTGCTACAAGGTGATGCCTTTTGAGTTGAAGAATGCTGGGGCAATTTACCAGAGAACCGTTACCGCCCTATTGCATGATCTGATACATAAGGAGGTTGAGGTCTACGTGGATGACATGTTAGTGAAGTTGAACACTCGAGAAGAACATCCCATGGTACTAGATAAGTTCCTAACTCAAATCAAAAAGTATAATCTTCGCCTAAATCCCAAAAAGTGCATGTTTGGAGTGACGTTGGGGAAGCTTCTTAGCTACATAATCAGCCAATGGGGAATTGAGATGGATCTGGATAAGAGCAATGCCATTAGGAGCATGCTAGTTCCTAGAACAGAGAAAGAAGTAAGGTCTTTTCTAGGATCCCTCCAATATGTTAGTAGATTCATTGCTCGTCTTGCTACCATCTGCAAATCTATCTTCAAGTTACTAAGGAAGCAATAACTGATCATGTGGAATGAACAATGTCATCAGATTGCATTCAACAAGATTAAGCAGTATTAGTCAATCCACCGGTATTGAAACCTCCAGTTCCGGGGAAACCCATGATCCTCTACTTAGCTATCAAAGAATCTTCCGTGGGAGCAATGTTGGTACAGGAGCATGAGGATCGACAGGAACATGCTATATACTATCTGAGTAAGAAGTTGCTAGAACACGAATCTAAGTACACGTTGGTAGAGAAGACCTGCATAGCCATGGTATGGCTCACCAAGAAGTTACGCCATTATTTCCAATCTTACAAGGTGGAGGCAGTAGCTAAGTTCGATCCGATGAAGTATCTTTGTCACTCACCCAGCCTTGCGGGTAAACTATCCAGGTGGTTGCTATTATTATCTGAATTCGACATCATGTATGTAACCTAGAAGGTCATCAAGGGACGAGCCGTGGCCGAGTTTCTTACAAACCAAGCTTTAGACTCTAACTATGTCGAAGACCTCGAATTCCTAGTCAAATAGTTGACTATGGTGGAAGAATTACAACCAAGGTGGACAATGTACTTTGATGGTGCGATGAATTAGAATGGGGTAAGCCTAGGAGTGGTATTAATAACCCCACATAACGAGGTCATACAATTATCTAAACAGCTCAAGTTCCATATCACCAATAATGGGGCTGAATACGAGGCGTGCTTTTTCAAGCTTGAAATGTTGTGAAAGGTCAAGGCGAGGAGAGTCTCTGTCATAGAGGATTCGGCATTGGTCATCAACCATGTCACCGGAGACTGGGAAATACTGGAAGAATCTCTGAAGCCATACTTGGAGGCTGTCCGGGGCATCGCTATCAGATTTGGTGAGTGTGTCTTCCACCATGTACTACGAGAGGAGAATCAAATGGTCGATCCCTTGCCACCTTGGCATCCATGTGGGAGGGCCCTAAGCCTAACTAATCAAGCCAGTCGTATTGCAATCTGTGAGAAAGCCTTATTATTGTAAGATGGTCATAGTGGAAGATGACTCAGTAGCAGTGCACTGCTACTCAGAAATCGTTGACTTCTTGAAGAATGGTCGATGCCCGAAAGAAGCAACAGACTCCGAACGCACTTCTCTTTCATGATTGGCTATCCAGTTCCACGTGATCGATGAAGACCTATTCAAATGGACTAGTGAAGGTTTGTTACTATGTTGCCTCACAGAGAAGGAAGCCCATCTAATAAGCAGACGAATACACATAGGAGACTGCGATCCTTACCTGAATGGTGTTGTATTGTCCAAGAAGATCCATTAGCCATCTGCCTCTCGTAGTGCTTCATCACTTGTCTACTCCTTGGCCGTTCTCGGCATGGGGGATAGATATAATTGGAGAAATTTGGCCTTCCTCTACCCAACGGACATAGGTTCATCGTGGTGGCAATGGACTACTTCTTAAAGTGGGTGGAAGCTAAATCTTTTACCAATATCACCGCCAAGAAAATGGCCAAGTTCATAGAAAAACACATATTCACACGCTACGGGATGCCTCACCATATTGTATCGTACAACGGAGTCCAGTTTCAAGGAGCGACGATGGAACTAATAAAGAAGTATGGCGTGGTACATCATCGTTCCTCCCCTTATAGGCCTCAAGCTAATAGGTAGTAGAAGTGGCTAACAAGGCAATCAAGAAGATCTTAAGCAAGATGGTAGTCACCTACAGAGACTGGGCAAAAAAACTCCCCTTGGTAGTCTGGGGATATAGAACAAGCATCAAGTCCTTGACGGATCAAACACCCTTCTCTTTAGTCTACAGTATGGAGGTAGTTTTTTACTAGTGGAACTAGAGATAGGATCTCAAAGTAGCATTGGAAGCAAAGTTGGAAGAGTCGGATTGGGCTAGGGCAAGGTTCGAGCAACTCAACATGATAGATGAGCATTGCTTGAAAGCTTTGGATCATCTTCAAATATACCAGCAAATGATGGCTAGGGCATATAACAACCGGGTCAAGCATCAGAAGCAACCATTAAAGGCAGGAGACTTAGTCCTAAAACAGCTAAGGCCTTCGAACGTAGATGTCAGAGGAAAGTTTCAATCAAATTGGGAGGGGCCATTCATAGTGAAGAGAGTTCTGGGAAAAGGAACAGTGAAGATCATGAACATGGATGGAAATGAGTTTGTTAACCCGATCAACCAAGACAGGCTCAAGCGCTACCACATATAAGACATAAGATACGAACATCCCATCGGTCGACATTCTGTTGGTCAGGAAAAATTTAGGGCCACTTTACAAAATAGTCTACTAAATTGAAAACCTGAAAGGGTGATTTAGGTAAAAATTAGGATAAGGAGAGAATAGATAGTGAGCTCATTATTTTGAAAACCCGTACAATGACAGGAGTCAAATCTTTTGTACCCGATTGATTTCATTAATGAAAATGTCATTTGTGCTAAATATTATGAATATGTCCATTTAAATATATGTGCATGTCTATGGTAAGTATCACGTAAGTAAGCAATGCAAGTTTTAGTATCAATAAAGCATAGTTTACAATACAAGTTTAAATAACGTAGATATACGGAAGAATATAAGCGTTCCCTGATCAGATTAAACGAACATGGCAAAATTTACAAACCCCAATGTATCAGAGGTGAAGAAAATAAAAATGCATAAAAAAGATATGCTAAAAGGCCACTTATAGAATCTAGCCTAGTCACTGGTAGCGGAGCCGTCTAACTCCTCCTCTTCTCCGACGAGAGACTCCTGGATCAAGCTCGCATGATCGATGTCATCCTCAAGAGCCTTGAGATGAAGAATAGATCCTCCAAATGCCTTTCTTGTGGTGCCAGCTATCCTCATCCTCCTCAGCTGCCTGGTGAAGGCATGCTCCTCAAAGTTCGCACTCCCAACCCTAGTCGCAGTCTGCCCTTTGCTCTTACCTTTGCCCTTGCCCCTGGAGAGGTCTCCATCCTCCGGATGCACTCAACCTGGTCCCTCACCAGTCCCTTCGACAAGGTCAGCTGGTCCCCCAGTTCCTATGCTCTGGCCTCCGTAGAAGATCGAGCCTATCGCTCCAGCGTAAGCAACACCTAGCGCTAACAAAAATCACATGACATTTCATGCATAATCAAACATCACTCCATAATAATACCATGCACAGTATACGATTTACCACATGGGTGACCAACAGAAACAGAAAGTAAAGGTGAAAAGTCTTACCCCAACGGTGCTGTTCTGCGCAATGATCAAGTCCCTGGCTGACATTAAGTATCATGCCATCAGCTTCGCCTCTTCTCGTCAAACTTGGCAAAGTGAAACGTCAGCGTAAAGGTAAACTAAAATGAGAAGAAGCATGGGAAGAAAGGATCTCACATGAGTAGTGTCATGGGGGATGAAATCCAGGATATGATGGCTGGGCGAAAGCTCCATAGAAGTAGTATCCTCGACCAGATAGTGGAGAGAGAAGGCGACATCCATAGGAGTAGCCACCTGGCCCTCCATGATACCTAGAGTCAGCATGGAGGGACCCGCAGATTGCCCAGCCTCAATGCGGGCGCGCTTGCTATCGCTTGTTTGCAAACACACGAACCAAGTAAATGATCAATACAAAAAAAGAAACATGAAGAGAATAACACGCACAATTAAAGGGGGAAGACATACTTGGGAGTGCCGATCTGAGCAGGTCGAGAAGCGCAAGTAGTAGGACAAGGATACCCGCCTCAGGTATACCTCCGCGGGGGCCTCCGCGATAGTCCTCATCCTAATCATCACCTCCATCACCTCCGTCATTGCCATCATCATCATCCTCATCCTCCTCATCCTCATCATCAAGTAGTGCCACAATGGCCCTATGGAGGAAGTCCTCGGCATGGCAACAATGCCATTGCTCAGAGTCATCCTGCCACAATGGAGGATAGGGTGGTAGGAGCAAAGCCATATGGGCTGATAGTCACCCTCAATGCACTCGACTATTACGTCGTTCCCCTCAAAGAACACGCTTATGATCTTCAGATTAGGCTAGAACACGCTTGTCAGAGTATGAGGAGGTAGTGGTCGGTGGAAACTGGGGAGATCCTCCAACTCCGGAGCCTCTCCTCAAAAAGCTAGTCGAAGGACCGCGGGCTCTCTAGAATGAGGCGGTGGCTGTCCACATCCTTCTTCGCTGTCAAAATATCCTCTCTGTTGGGCACACCCTCCTAGGGATCCTCCATGATTTGCAAAAATACTAGAGTAGAAAATATCGCAAATCAATCATTAATTCGCCTCAAGAGATTAGGGCAGTGAATAAAGTTCTAAGGTAAAAAAGGGGGAATACCTGATCCCAGGTGAGATGGCGAATGCACTCGCGGTAGCCGGGCCACCATTTACGCAGGTCACTGACCCAACCGCACCATCGAGCTAGGAAAGTAACCCCTGGCTCCGAAACTCCCTCAAAGATAGGGGGAGGAAGTATTTGATACTTGAAAGCATAGATCTGTGAAATAAATATAGCAAGTCATGTTAGTGCAAGGACCGAAGCTTCCAAAGAAGCAACTCGTAAAGAAGAATAAACATGACCTGAAGGAAGAGGTGATTGAGTTTGACGGTCTTATTGTGCGCCCTCACTGTATAATCCAAGCCGTAGTACATATAGCTGAGTATGGCTCAAGCCCAATTCCAGTTTGGGATGTTCACTACATCCTCAACTATCAATATCAATCAATAATTGATCTTGCTGGATGATACAGAATAAAAGATAATGGATAGGAGGCTGATAATGAAAGCCCTCACTACCTGAAGGCAAAGCTCCTCGGGAATCGGTCGAATCCTCTTCCAGTAGTTGTAGAGGTCATCGTATGCCAACTTTCTTACATGAGGAAATACTCTAAATAACTCCTCTACCCTGCTCGCCACTCATGCCAGGGTAGGAAACCGATCAAGGAAGACGTCAAAGTGAATAGTCAACCCATCCCAGCTCAAACCCGTCATAGCCATGATATTAGAAGGAGTCCTGGTCAACTCCCCAACCGGTAACGAAAAGTATGTGTCATCTCGGACCACCTCTCCACCATGGTAGTCAAAGTAGCATGCGATAAAGGCATCTGGCTGGGGATCACGCTTGTAATACACCTAAACTAGTTGCCTAGATGGCCGCCTCCAGATTGCATCCCTCTGTATCTGGGACCACCAGACACTCAGAGTGTGTATCCCTGTATTGTTCATGAAGTAATGTGGTTGCAAAATGAAAAAGAAAAGCAAAAAGATTAATCATCAAATACAAGACTGCGATGATGCGTTATCCTATAGAATCACAGAAAGGGAGCGGATGAACCCACAAATCCGAATTTCATGTTGGAACACAAATATTATGCAAGACATCAATCATTTATTTCATAAACATAAGCCAAAAATGAGGAAAAAGTTACAAATGTGGCGTAAATCAAAACTGTCAAGGTTAACATCGGTGTCGATGTAGCAACATTGACACCGATGTATCTAACATCACTACCAATGTTGGGTCTGAAAACCTAAAATTGGTACTGATGTCAGGGTTACAGAAGCAGCAACCTCTTCCCTTCACGATTTTCTGGCCAAAATCTTGCACAAAAACATCAAATTCAATGAAATAAGCATGCCTAACATCTCCACAAGCCTAAAAACTACCTATTCTTGAAGTAATTCTTGACAAAATCGATTGTAATTCAAGTTCTAAATCAAATTCCAAAATGATTCGAAATAGGAAAAATGGGAAAAATGAAGGATTCTCAGGTTACCTAGACATTCGAGACATGCTCGTGCACTCTCGGGATGAGGGGAGTGACGGGGGAAGTGAGAGAATAGCCCACAAACTCATCCAAAGCATCGAAACCGTATCCTTGAACCATGGAGCATGACCGGAGTAACGGATTCGCTGGGTGAGTCGGAAGAGAAGAGGCAGCGATGTTGCGGGGTTTCTTACCTTTCGTTTTGGTCCTCATAACGGTGATAGGATTCGTCACCAAAAGAAGGGGAGAAGAGGTTCTCTTGGAAGAAATTCAGAAAAGAGGAGAAATGGGAAATGATTGTTTTGTTTTGGTTTTTAAACATTCTATCTTTCCGATGTCGACGTTGGTATAGATGTTGCAACATTGGTACCGAAATTGCTACATCGGTACCGATGTTGCATTTTTAATATTTCATTTTGTTCTCATTTTTGTAGGATTAAATCATATCGGGGTAAGTTTTATCGCGACGACTGGCAGATGAAAGAATTCACATGACCATGGACTTATTACGATCCAAATTTACCGACGTACCACAATCAACAGACCAATTACGGTCTAATTTTTACCGACTTACCATGATCAAGGGACCTATTACGGTTTAAATTTTACCTGCTACGTTTCACATTTCCCTGACTCACCATAGTCAACCGAACTACTATGGTCCACATTTTTATGACTTACCACAGTCAACGGACCTATTATGGTCCACATTTCCTTGACTTACCATAGTCAACGAACCTATTACGATCCACATTTCCCGACTTACCACAATCAATGGACCTATTACACTCCACATTTCCCTAACCTATCACAGTCAATGGACCTATTATGGTCCACATTTCCTTGACTTAGCATAGTTAACCGACCTACTACAGTCCACGTTTTTATGACTTACCATAGTCAACGGGCCTATTACGGTCCACATTTCCCCGACTTACCATAGTCAACGGACCTATTACGGTCCACATTTCCCTGACCTATCACAGTCAATGGACCTATTATGGTCCACATTTTCCCGACTAACCACAATCAACCGACCTACTACGGTCCACATTTTTATGACTTACCATAGTCAACGGACTTATTACGGTCCACATTTCCCCGACTTACCACAATCAACGGACCTATTATAGTCCACATTTCCCCGACTTACCACAGTCAACGGATATATTACGATCCACATTTCCCTGACCTATCACAATCAATGATCCCATTATGGTCTGCATTTCCCCTACTCACCATAATCAATGGAGCTATCACAAAGGTCGACAGGAAAACATCACTGAACTAGCAACCTACCAAGAGTGCCGAGAGATTAGTCACACGATGCTATGAGGCAAAGCTCCCTGATCATCATAAAGACCCCATATTGAGAAGTGACAACCACGACAGGTCATGTATCACCTCTAAACCCCCCTTCTCTTTCAATCGTCAGATTATACTAATCACATAATCAGTAGTGATCCCACGAGGGGCAGCTTGTGAGCACTGGATTTTGATCCCCACTCACGAGTTTGATGATGAAGATGTAATTTATTTTCCTTTGCTAGTCTTTCACTTTGACAGGGTCTCATAGGTCCTCGGGAGAAGCATTCTTCATTTCTTTTAAACCTTAAGCAGCTCTTCTTTACTCAGACCAGTCATAATTAGGATAATAATAAGCCTAATGTCCACGCTAACGTGACAATATCAGTATCGGCATAGGTAACATTAGCATCAGCATTACAATAGTGACACTAATATTGTCATCTCAGTTAGTTCGATTTTAGCAAAAAATCTACCTAGAAAAGGAAATATCGACACCAACGTTGTCAACGTCGGTACCAATGTAGAACATCGGTACCAATATTGACAACATCAATATTGATCTACCAGCATCGGTATCGATGTTACAACATTGGTACTCATGTCTCTAAGTCAGCAGAGGCATATTTGCAAAATTTCAGGAATAATGGGGGAGAAAAGTCTTCTAGGACCCTTATACCTTCTCCAGCATGCTGTACACTATATAGTGGCTGAAGAGGGTAATTCCCCTTAGATTGGGGGGGAGTAATAAGTGAAAATGTGGGTGAAAAAGAGGATTTTTAGGAATTTGGATTGAAGAGGGCTCTCCTACATAAGGAGACTCATATTCAGATAAAAAAGGGGACTTGAACTTAAGGAGAAGGTCTAAATTTTGGAGAAAATAGCACCACCAAAAGAGCTTTACTTGTTCCCAAAAGTTCATTTGCATTTTTAAGTGTTTTAAGTTAATTTTGGGTGTAATCATCAAGTTTTAAGTTACATTTTCTTTAAGAGAGATAAAGTAAGTTTATAGAAAGGGTATGAACTTTGGATTTCTGGGATTTCTCTAGGCAATCTTGAGTTTTAGACTCACCAAAAATAGAAAAGTTAAAGAAACAATGTCTTTAACCCATGCTACTTTGTGTCATCTTTGCTAAGTTTTAACTCAATAAAACTTAGTGGAGAAGCCTTTTACGTAATCTTTAGATACATAAAAATCCATAAACTTTCATTTTGGGGAGCAAAACTTATCCCGCACCTTGGTTTTCCTGGAACCGATTCACTACCTTACAAGAAGAAAGATACGAAGAGGGCTTCCTGGAGGAGCTTTGCTGATCTCGAAGAAGTGGATTCTCCACTACGGGGTGAGCCTCTGAGTTCCTAGAGCTGTATCTCATATTTTTTATGTTTTTATGGTGTTTTGAAAGTGTTTAGGTGTTTGTAGTTTTCCTCTTGTATTCTGGAAAATTTAGGCAACGCTGATGTCGACATTGCAACATCAGTGTTAGTGTTACAATGCTGACATCGACATTGCAACACCGACATCGGTGTTACCTTTATTTTTCAAAACTTTATTTACATATTATGCACTAATGAGGGGTTAATTAACCAAAAATGACTTATTTACATGAACATATCAAGACTAGTAGGATAATCATGTACCGCTTTCTCATGAAAATTTAAATGACGGTTTCCTTTTAACCTAGTAAAATTATTACCGTTCTTGAATTTCCTCGGAATATATGCAAAAGATGTGATTATGTTTATGGACCTTGAATTATTTATGGCTTCCCTGTATTTTTGAATAATTAAGTTCCGATTAGGAAACCCCCATGAAGGGAATGCACCATTCTCGGATATCCGACCTCACAAAATTTACATGTGGTATTTTTACTAATAAAATATGCAACATATTTGTATAAAAATGGATCGTCGGCACTTTTTATTTAACTCAACCACATGGGTTTTCCAAATATTTAAGCCGAACATACTTGGTGCATTCGCACATACTTGTGTGGTGAAAATATATTATGCTAACCTTTGTGGATGCAGGTATATTAGGTTAGGTGTATGTTAGGATTTATTTTCCTTCGAGGTATCCTACTTCAATAAAAATCATGTATTTGTTAGATCGGTTGTATAATATAATATGGATGTATTCATTGACCTAGATCTCATGTATTTTAGGCAATTTGTATTCCCCATCCCCAAAATATGTAAATAACCCCCCTAGAACTAGGTGCATTTACTTTCTTAAGTGTTTACTTTCCGCACTTATTTATTGCTTTCCGTATGCATGCTAAATATAACTTGAAAATGATTTAGAATGTGATATTACAATATTGGAAAATGGTAGCCAATTGCCTAACATGACTTAAACAATGACAAAGTAAGCAAACTCATCTGGACCCGAATCTCTATACTACGGTATCATTTAGGCTTAACAGATATAGGCTATACTGAATTTCGCGGAAGAGCTGATCTGGGTGGCAACTTTGTATAACGTAGGCTAGAGGTTTAGGCCTTGAGTCTCTGGAATCCATTCCATAACAAACAATGTTTTTTAAAAACCCCTCTCCCCATAGCATAGGGTCGGCGCCTTGTAGAGATAGCTTGGTTAGAACGTCATCCGCTCACATGAGTTTTTGATGCATTCGGATTAAAGGATTAATTTCGTGCTTCAACATTTGACATTTTTATCTCTAAACATCCTGAAATTTGTTTCAAATGAGGTAAATTCGAAAGATATGAAGAGAAAAGAAATTGAAGATAAAGTCAGAATGAAAAGTTTCCAATGACTACTTCCAAGAACTTTAAGTATAAATAGAAGACTGAAGTAGACATTTAAATTTGGTAAATCACCTTGAATTTTTTAAGAGCTGAAATATTGTCCAAGTATTCCTAGCATTTAGAAATTCCAAATCAAGCAATCAAGCAAACTCAAATCTTCCAATCAATTTGTAATAGAGAGAATCACTCTTTAGATTTAACATTGTAAAGGATTTAACATATTTTATAAGTTGAAATCCTCTGTTCGTAGTTTCTATTTGAAAATCTGAGTGACAGTTTAGGAAGGGTACCTAAACTGTGGTTGACTGATAGTTAGAAAGAAATGCACTTTCTGTAATAGAGTCTACTAGATGTAAATGCTTCACCACCTAAGGAAGGAAGGAAATACTAGTGGATTAAAGCTCGAAAGAAATTCGAGGACTAGAGATAGGCTCAGGATAGAACCAGGATAAAATCTCAAGTGTTTAAGTTCTATCCTTTCTCGTCTATCTAAATAGCATTTTACTCATTCATCATTCTCTCTATTTTACAAGTTTTGCTTCAAAAATTAATCCGAGCTAAGTGAAGTACTCAGCAATGATTGAAGATAAACCGAGTAAGCGAAGTTTAGTAGTTTTTAGTTTTTAGACCAAACTTAGCACATTTAACTCAACACGCATCTAAAAACTGAACTTAGAAAAGAATTTTTATAATTGATAAAAAGAACAAAGTAAAGCATCCCTCTACTATGTTTATTAAGTTGTTTTGGACCAATAGCAGCTTTTATACATGGTATAATTGCTAATTAATTAAGACAGTAATTGAACATGGAAACTTGCAAGGTGGAAGTTCAAAACTTAAAATTTACCCTAAAGGATCTCTTAAGCATGCCATGATTAATATAACCTAAGTTGAAACGTTCCATAGATGCTCATAAGTTTATAAAACTTATTAAAAGAAACCTAGCATCTAAGTTAAGAACATTACCAGTTGATTCGTGCCTTCTTTTAGTGCGGCACTCCCTTAGAATAATTAGACACCACTCTGTTAGCACTAGCCTCCAAATAAGGACAACCTCTATGATTGATCCACATGGATCTTCATCGACCAAAATCTCCCATTGAGGAAGAACTTGTTGGTAGATAATAGTTGCTAAACCACTCAAAGACCTACCTGAAAATATAACTTAGAAGGATCTCTTCAAAATATGAATGAGCCTTCACAAGAATTCTTGTGACTATGGAATAGGTGGAGGATCTCGCAAAAAGCTCGTGAAGAAGAGATGTGAAAACTCAGAGGGAAGGGAGAGCTGAAGTGAATTGAAAGGAGGGGGGTGGATAAATATTTATTGTGGGAGGGGAGCAAAAAGCTCCCCTTCCCATCCCACCTGTGGGTTGCTGCGCATACACCTCCTTATGCGGGTTGTGCGGCTACCGCAAGGCAAGCCCTACCCGAAAGCCGGGCTTGAGGGATCTCCCGTAAGTCGGCTTGTGGGATGCAGTTGGGACTGCGCAGCAGGCCCGCGTAAGTGTTATCCCATGAGCCAGCGAATGCTAGTGGCCCGTGAGCTAAAATGCTTGCAGGGGAGCCTCGCTGTCCCCAACCTACAAACATCTCGTGTTTACGGGGCCAACTTGCAATTGGAAAAATTTTCCTTGCTTGCCCTAGCACAATTTTTCCAAAACCCCTTTCCTTAAACTTTTAATTATTATTTGGTCCAACCAATTAATAATTTATCCGACGATTTTAACATTCTCAATATTCTTGGCATAAACCCAATCTATAAGTTCTTCACTTAATCTAGTAAAGATCCAAAGTGTATGACCTCATAGGATCCCGAAGTATAGAGCCACTAGAGGTTAACCTAAATTTGGCTTCCCATCCAGGAATTTTTAGGCTCAGTGTTCCAAATTGAAATGGAACCTGATAACTCTAGATAATCAAATGGGCTTTCTAGCAAAGGCGAATGATCCCCCAACACTCGGAACGTCATGTGTTTTTGACTTGATTCGGTTCTACAATAGTAACTAGCACAATACACTCCTTACATTAGGTTAAGTACCATCTAGTTTATTGAGCTCAGATTAAGTGTTAGCTTGTGTAATAACCGTAGTTATCCTAGAATTAGACTTGTTCATGAAGAACACTACTCACCATAATGTATCAAGATTGACTAGAAACCCGTTCTATCAATCTTATACTCTGATCAGAGATTTATGAGCGTGTCTCTTCAATAAGAGGCCTTATGATACAACTCCCATTATATCACTATATCAAGAGTGATGAATCCCATCTTAATTACTCAGCTGACCAATGAGTAATCATCACTATACCCGAAATCACCAGTATCATCCTGATCGCCAGGGTATGAGTAAGTATAAACCAAAGTATAACAACTCCTACAACAGGTAACCTATATCTCAGGTTACCCCCACGCGTTAGCGACCTGTGAGCCCATTGGCTAGCGAGCAACCGCGCAGGCCCCACTTAGAACAACCCGTGTTTAGTTTGGGGCCCACTCGTAATGGGAAAAATCCCTTGCTCGCTTTTTGTAACCTTTTCCATATTTTCTCATAATTCCTTTTAATTATTAATTTGGTTAAACTAATTAATAATTCTTCTTACTGATTCCATGACTTGTATTTTCGATACGAACCTAGTCCATAGGTTCTTTACATGGTCTGATAAAGACCAAAAGTGTGTGACCTAATAGGATCCCAAAGTATAGAACCACTAGAGGTTAACATAAACTTGGCTTCCCATCTGGGAACCTTTAAGCTTAATGTTCCAAACCGTTATGGAACCCGATAGCTCTAAATGATCAAATGGGCTTTCTAGTAAAGGCATAAGATCCCCTGATACTTGGAACGTCACGTTCTTGTGACGTGATCCGATTCTGTAGTAGTAACTAGTATAATACACTCCTTCCATCAGGTTAAGTACCATCCAGTTTATTGAGCTCGGATTAAGTTTCAGCTCATGTAATAGCCATAGCTATCCTGGAATTAGACTTGTTCAGGAAGAACACCACTCAGCTATTTTGTATCTTGATTGATTAGAAAATCCATTCCATCAATTGTATACTCTGATCAGAGGTTTATAAGTGTTTTACTTTAACAAGGGGCCCTAAGAAACATCTCCATTATATTACTATTTCAGGAGCAATGGATCCCATATTGACTACACAACTTACTAACATGTGATCATCTCTATACCCATAATCACCCATATCATCCTGATCGCCAGGGTATGAGTAAGTATGACTCAAAGTATAGCAACTCCTACATAATGTAACTGGTATCTCAGGTCTGAGGATACTTGTACTGATACTATAATTAGACATGACACCAACACATGGATATAGTTATTTCTGAGTGTTTATCTTATGGTGGTTTCCAATTTACTACCTGAATACATTCATGTGTTAACTCAAGGTACCACTTTCAGCTCTTGAGATCGGCTACTTGGGTCTAATCTAAGGAGCAAGCCTACACATGCTAGTCTATCCGCTTCATTGATGTCCAGCCTAAATGAAACTATGACTAGGGATATTTAGACTAGTCATAGTAACACATGAGTGCAGTTCCCACAGCACGTAGCTCCCACTATGTCCTCGCACTTTTAAGCTATGAATTAGTCATGGACTTTGTCTTATTAATGCGCATATATAATTAACACATATATATGATACCAATGAGATACATAATTTAATTAAACATTGATAAATAACAAAGATTCCTTAATTATTGATTATAGTAATCTGAAAGCTATTTGTACATTATAACTAATAAAGATATATCACCCTAATTACCTCTAGAGCTTACATCATGTCTAACAATCTCCCACTTGCACTAGAGCCGATTGCCCTTGTGCTTCATGCCATACTTATTAACATGTTGGTCATGCTTAAACTAACTCAATGGCTTCGTTAACCCATTCGATAGATTGTGATCCATAGGGATGTATTCTATGCTTATATCTTTTCTAGCTACTCTCTCCTAAATGAGATGGTACTTTCTAAGTACACGACCCTTTCTCTGATAAGACCGTGGTTCATTTTCCTGAGTAATAACCCCATTATTATGGCAATAGATTACTATTGGATTTACAATGATAGACATCACACTGAGATCACCAATACATCCCTTTAACAAGACAACATGCTTAGCTACTTCAAAAGCAGCTATATACTTATGTTCAATTATTTAATCGGTAGTTGTATCCTGTTTGAAACTTTTCCAAACAATTACCCCTCCATTTTACATAAACACATATCTTAAATGGGACTTGTTATCATCCCTATCAGACTAAAAACTTGCATCAATGTATCCCTTCATAGAGAGCTCACCTTCTCCATAAACTAAAAACATATCCTTAGTCCTACGTAAGTACTTGAGTATAGTTTTAACGACCATCCAATTATTCTCATTTATATCAAATTGAAATATGCTCGTGATGCTCAATGCATGTGTGACATCAGGCTAAGTGCATACCATAGCATACATGATGGATCCTATTGTTGAAGCATAGGGTATTCCATTCATGGGTAGCCTCTCCTGTTGTGTTCTCCATCACTTAGATTTAGAAAGGTTAATCCCGTGAGACATTGGGAGATAATCCTTTCTTGACTACTCAAGGTTAAATCCAGCCATAACCTTGTCTATGTATGTACTTTGAGAAAGACATAATAGCCTTCTGGATCTATCATTGTAGATCTTTATACCTAGTATAAAAGCTTCTTCTTCAAGGTCTTTCATGGAGAACTTCTTTGACAACCATGACTTTACTGTCTAAAGAAAAGGAACATCATTTCCTATCAGTAGTATGTCATTGACATATAATACCAGGAAAATGGTTGCACTCCCACCATCCTTCTTATATACATGGTGCTCATTGGTGATTGACATTAAACCAATTTCTCGAATTATCTTGTCAAACCTAATATTCCAACTCCTTGATGCTTGCTTAAGCCCATAAATAGACCTTTGCAACTTGCATACCATCAAGCCATCCTAGGATGTAAAACTTTTGGGTTGTATCATATATACATCATTATCCAAGTTCCTGTTAAGGAACACTATTTTCACATCCATCTGCCGTATCTCATAATCGTAGAGCAACGATGACAAGGAGTATTATGATAGACTTTAACATGGTCACTGGTGAAAAGGTTTCATCATAATCAATACCTTCTTTTTTACTATAACCTTTTGTAACTAACCATTCTTTATAAATAATCACATTACCATCCATGTCAGTTTTCTTCTTGAAAACCCACTTGCATCCTATGGGTTTAATCCCACTTGGAGCTTCAACCAAGTTCCAGAATTAATTTTTATACATGGAGTCCATCTTTGACTTCATAGCTGTAAACCATTTGTCAAACTTTGAGCCTTCCATTACCACATTATAAGTCTTGGGTTCATAATCTTCTATGAGGAAGATATGGTTATCATCAGCGATGAAATAATTGTATCACTCGGGAGCGATTGGAGCCTAACCTGACCTATGGAATGTCGGTGTTATAATATACTATTCCATGCTTACACTTTTTTGTGTAACAGGTTTAGGAATAATTAGTTGATTGTCTGTTTGATCCTCTTGAGCGTTTAGCTTAAGATTGCTCCCACTAGCTTTCGCAAGTATATGTTACTTCTTGAGGAATTGAGAATTTCTAGAAACAAGTACCTTTTGTTCCTTGGGATCATAAAAGGTATACCCCATAGTCTCCTTAGGGTAACCTACAAGCAAACACCTTTCAAACAGTTTATCTGAACTTATCCTCTTTACGTAAGCAGACATCCCCAAACTCTTAAGTGAAAAAGAGATGGTTTCTTACCATGCCACATTTTGTATAGTGTTTGATCAAGTGATTTTGAGGGCACTCTATTTAGAATATAAACTGTACTCTCAAGTGCATAACCCTAAAAGGATCTATTGAGTTCAGCTTGGCTCATCATGGATCGAACCATATCGAGTAGGGTTCGATTTCTCCTTTCTGACTCTCCATTATATTAGGGTGTATAAGGAGGTGTCCACTGGGATAAAATACCATTATCCCTTAGATAATCCTAAAACTCTTGGCTTAAGTATTCATCGCCTTGAGTAGATTGAAGGGTCTTGATACTTTTCCCAAGTTGTTTCTCTACATGGGTTCTGAACTCTTTGAATTTCTCAAAACATTCAGACTTGTACCTCATTAGGTACAATAACCATATCGGGAGTAATCATCGATAAAAGTTATGAAGTAGACAAAACCCTCATGTGTCTTAGCACTCATTGTACCACATACATTGAAATGAATTATTTAAAAAGTACTTGTGGCATGTTGACCCTTTCTTTTGAAAGGTTTCTTAGTTATCTTTCCCTTTAAACATGGTTCATGCACCCCATAAGATTCCCATTCCATTGGGCCCAAGTCACCTCATTTGTGTAACTTAGTTAAGCGAGTCTCATTTATATGGCCTAGACGATAATGCCATAACTATGAAGATTTCTCATTATCTAACTTTGATTTCCTTACAATATTCTTATTTAGAATTTCAGTTTTAATTAGTATCTAGAACATAAATGCCATTAACACATATTCGACAAGCATAAAGAACATTATCGCGTCGAATTTGACAATTATCATTTGAAAATAAAATATCAAATCCATCTATCGCTAAACACGCAATAAAAATTATTTTCTTAGTGGAAGTAGGAATATAACAACGATTGTTCAAAACTAAAACTAGGCCACAAGGAAAATGAAGGCTATATATCTCTACAACTGTTGCAGCAACCCGTGCTCCATTTCCAACTCTTAGGTCTATTTCCCTCTTTTCAAGCCTCCTACTATTCCGCAACCCTTGCATAGAAGTACAGATATCAGTACCACAACCAGTTTCCAATACCCATGTAGACTCATAAGGAACTGTAGAGAAACTCTCTATCATGAACATACCTCAAGTAGATGCCTCAATTGGCTTCTTCTTCACTTATTCCGAAATATGTGCTTTTAACTCGTGAATCATTTTGACATTTTTCATGAGTCTTCTCTTAACCTTTAAAGCCCTTGACTTTCTAATCTTTTGATCCTCAACAATAAGTTAACTTTCAAGTTTATTTCTAAACTGAATATCATTATTTTCCAATAGGTCTACCATCTTGGTAAAGTTATAATAATCACCGGATGTCATAGAAATCTATTTTGAAACCATCATACCTTTCAATACAATCTGTTTCAAGGCCTCCTAATTATAAGTAATTCCCATTTTCCTTAACTATTTAGAGTTATCATAAACAGTCATGACAAACTCAATTGCGGAGGTGTCAGCCCCTAGACTTGTAGATAACATGAATCTTTCAAGTTCATCCATCATTACAAGTTGCACAAGTATAGACTCCACGCCCATGTCTTTGCACATATCCTTGTACCTTGGAAGAATAGAATTGGCCATGAAATTCTTTACGAAATCACAATCCTTTTTATGCTTCACGTACTCATCTAGCACATAATCCAGACCAAGGCTTTTTAGAAACCTCATCACATTCTTGAACCACTCATGAAAATTGTCTCCTTTATAAAATTTGTTGCCAAACAAATGCTTATTAGTGTTAGTTTTCATATTCAAACTAGATATAAGATAGAAATTGTTCAAACATTAGTATATGTACATGCAATTAATATAAGGTCTTTAATTAAACACATACTTCATACTATTTTCATCGACATTCAAATAACTATTGAATTCAGGAAATTCGGTCCAACCAATTTTCCTTAGTAGGTAGTATCCATAACCATTCATTATGATCCCCCATTATAGTAGGTAAAGCCATAACAAGACAACAATGGTTAGAACCCGTCCATTTTCATTCCATGCAATTGCTAGTCCATTTGAGTTCTCTTTCTCAAGACATGCGTACCTAATTGTACAACTCCTCAAATATATCTCCAATCTAGCATTAACTCCATTGGCTTGGATAACTAACCCATTTTGGTTAAGGCATCAACCCAATCGAGTCTCATGACCAAACACATGTTAAGGGAAAGTATGTTGTACATGTCCTTATAACTTATGACGGGAAGAATATTTACCGCCTTAATATTTTTGTAGAGATTTTACTGGTGCAGCTAGTCTCACCCTTGTCTAGGTCTTATACAATGGATATGATTATGATAATAATAATTCCAAGCTATTTGGAATTATTAATCTAAGGGAACATGCTCAAGACTGTTACATCATAATCATTCCACTATCCAAAGATTCCACATGGCATGCAAAATAAACGAGGTCCATATTTAAGTTCTTGCACCTAAGTCTATAAGTTTTAGTTTAACAACTTAAACCACGGTTGTAAAACCATATGCAGAATCCAATTCCCATACTAGAAATCAACTAAGTCATAAAAGTCCCCTAGGTATGCTTGAACCTCATACTAATGGAGATTTCCAGGTATGAGAGGCCCCCTTAAAGTAAATGAGTAGCCAAGTCCAATCCTTACCAAAATAACCATGGGCACTTCGATTCGTTGTACCACAGACAATTATGATTTAAAGATTTCATTCTTTTAATCGAGTGAAGTACTAGACGACCCTCAATTTAATCCATTTACACATGTGGTAAAAGACTGTTAATTTATATGATAATCACCAAGATTAAGTTTGAGCAAAACCTTAATCTAGTTATCACATTATTTTCTATTTTAAGAATTGAAACCTAAGTCATGCATAGCATACTTTAATCAATTCATAGAAAATATCATTTTACATATTATCATCAATCATGCATAGCATAAGGTAGACTCTGATACGACTGCTGGTTAATTAAGATAGTAATTGAACATGAAAACTTGTAAGGTGGAATTTCAAAACTTAAATTTAACCCAAAAGGAACTACTAAGCATACTATGATTGATATAACCTAAGTTTAAAGTTTCCATAGATGCTCATAGGTTTATAAAACTTATTTAAAGAAACCTGGCATCTAAGTTAAGAGCATTAATAGTTGATGCATGCCTCCCTTTGGTGCGACGCTTTCTTAGAATAATTAGACAGCACTCCATTAGCAATAGCCTCCAAATTAGGATAGCCCCTATGATTGATCCACATGGATCTTCATCGACCAAAACCTCCCGTTGAGGAAGAACTCATTGGTAGATATTATCTGCAAAACCACTCAAAGACCAACCTGAAAATATAACTTAGAAGGCTCTCTTAAAAATATGAGTGAGCCTTCAAAAGAGTTCTTGTGATGATGGAGAAACTCTTGGAGGATCTCGCAAAAAGCTCACGAAGAAAATGTCAAAACTAAGAATGAAGGCTAAGGAGAAGTGAATTGAAAGGAGGGGGTGGACCACTAATTACAGTGAGAGGGGAGCAAAAAGCTCCCCTCAAAATCCAATGTGAGATGGGAATATTCCCATCCCACCAGCACATTTCCATGCGAAGCTCCAGCTATGTGTGGGTCAACTCGAGTGTACAATTTGTTTATGCGGGATGTGCAGATGCCGCAAGGCAAGCCCTAATGGGCTTGGCTTGCCCCGTAAACCAGGGTTGCGGGCTACAACTAGGCCCACAAGCACTGCCCAATAGTGCTTGTGGTCCTACTGTCCACTAGCATGTTCTGACCCATGAGCTAGTGCATGCTAGTGGCCTACGAGCTAAAAATGCTCAAGGGGTAGCCTCGCAGGCCCCAACTCGTGAACATCCTAGGTTCGCAGGGCCCACTCACAATAGAAAAAATTTTCCTTGCTCGCCCTTGTGCAATTTTTTCAAAAACCCTTTCCTTAAACTTTTAATTATTATTTGGTCTAATCAATTAATTATTCATCCAACGATTTTGACATTCTCAATATTCTCTCCATAAACCCAATCTATAAGTTCTTTACTTAACCTGATAAAGACCTAAAGTGTGTGACTTGATAGGATCCCTAAAATATAGAGCTGCTAGAGGTTAACCTAAACTTGGCTTCCCATCTAGGAACCTTTAGGCTTAGGGTTCGAGACCGAAATGGAACCCGATAACTCAAAATGATCAAATGGGCTTTCAAGTAAAGGTGTATGATCCCCCGATATTCAGATTGTCATGTTCTTATGACTTGATCCTGTTCAAAAATAGTAACCAAGACAATACGCTCCTTCCTTTAGGTTAAGTTCCATCCAATTTATTGAGCTCGGATTAAGTGTTAGCTCATGTAATAGTCATAGCTATCCTGGAATTAGACTTTTTCATGAAGTATACCACTCGCTATAATGTATCAAGATTGACTAAAAACCCATTCTATTAATCTTATACTCCGATTAGAGGTTTATGAGTGTGCCTTTTCAATACGAGGGCTTAAAGAACAACTACCATTATATCACTATATCAGGAGCGATGGATCCTATCTTAACTACATGGCTTACCAATGAGTGATCATCACGATACCTGTAATCACCCATATCATCATGATCACCAGGGTATGAGTAAGTATGACCCAAAGTATAGTAACTCTGATAAGTGTATAATTACACTTATTATCATTATAATTTTACACAATAAACACTGTAGTTTTAGTCATTTTTATACTTCATATAAAAGATTTCACGTGGTATGTAGTTATTTTTTATGCAAATGCAGATACTAGGTAAATCTTGGGAGTAAAATCAGCTAAAGTGAAATTCTATGAAAAAAGA
>CATIWQ010050067.1:0-14215 GCA_949673415.1 Euphorbia schlechtendalii | reverse complement strand
AAATTGAATTGATTAAATAAATACCCAAGCTTAATGTTGGACTAAATTGGTTCTACCTTAATGGCTCAAATTGTTTCAGTTTCCTATGAACGGCAACACAGTCATTTTTAGAGGGAGTTTGGCTATTTACACTGGGCTACCCATCTAACAAATGGGATCCATCCGTTAGAAGGGTAGCCTGGTATAAGAAGTCGGGTTCTCCCTGTAATTTCCATTATTGCACATCAACAGACGAATTTTGATTCCAGTTTCCATTTCTTGTATTTCATATTTTTGGAATGCAAACCAAGTCCCACATTGGAAAATTTAGAGAATTTTAAGCAATATATAAGTGTCCATCAAACTCCATTAGTATGAGGCCTTTTGGGAAGGAGCTCAAATACAAATTCGTGAAGGCTTGGTTCAAAGAGGACAATATCATACTAATGTGGAGTTCGGTGATGATGCGGCAGTCCTCTCAAGTGGACCAGGACCAATTTGGCCTTGCAAATTGGAAATCTACAGTTGGTGAAATGCCGCGACCTGTGTGGTTCGAGGGGAGGATTGTTGGAATGCAAACCAAGTCCCACATTAGAAAATTTAGAGAATTACAATCAATATTTAAGTGTCCATCAAACTTCATTAGTATGAGACCTCTTGGGAAAGATCCCAAAACAAATCCATAAGGGCTTGGCCCAAAGCGGACAACATCATACTAATGAAAAGTTTGGTCATGATGTGGCAATCCTAATAAGTGGAATCAAAGCATCATATGAAGGCTGTAAATGAGATAATACTTCATGGGAAGGTGAAGATCTAAATTGTTGAGGAAGCGACTTGCAAATTATAAAATTAGTGCAAAAAACCAAATAGAGAGAAACACCAAAATTTAAACGAGGTTTGATCAATTATGCCTACATTCTCCGACACTACCAAATTAATATTACAAATATGAGAGAAGAAATTAATTGGGAAAGAGCCCAAAAACAAATCTGTGAGGGCTTGGCTAAAAACAGACAATATCATACTAATGTGGAGTTCAGTGGTGACGCGACAATCTTAACAAGTGGTATCCGAGCCAAGGTTCGTTGCTGGGAAGTGGAGTGAACTACATAAGGGCTAAAGCGACTTGCAAATTATAAAATTAGTGTAAAAAACGAAATTGAGAGAAACACTGAAATTTTAATGAGGTTCGGTCAATTATGTCTACGTCATTCGACACAACCAAATTAATGTTTCACTTGAAGAAATGTTACAAATATGAGAGAAAAAATATAAAAGCATAGTAAAATGAGGAAGGGAAATGTTGGGATGAAGAAATGAGTTCTTAAGATGGCTACTTATACACAAAATTTAGTCATTAATTATTGACTAATCAACCACTTTAGCCAACCCTTAGCTAATCTTTGATGGCAATTTGACTAATTCCTTTTTACTTTGCAATGTAAAGCTATTATATTTGATATAATAATTTTTATACCAGGCATAAAAACTATCATACTAGGTATCATGCCTTCATAAAATTATTTTTCCACTACAAAATTGAGTATGATATAAAACTTATTAGACATGTTATAAGATTATCGGGTTTGTTATAATATACCGAGTATAATAGTCATTATACTTGGTATAACATCTTTTTTTATCAGGTATAAGACATTCATAATATGATTTTGGGGTAAAATTAAGTATTGTCTTCAAATATAAGAATGCAATGGCTCGTATACCAGGTATAACAACTTGTATACAAGTATAACAACTCATACACCAAGTATAACAACTGTTATACTAAGTATAATGCCTTTATAAAATAGTTTTTGCTGCAAAATTGTGTATAATCTAAGAGTTATTACACCTAAGCATAAAAACTAAAAAATAGAGTAAAGTAAAAATATTTTGCAGCTATGGTAAAAATAAAAATATTTTATCTAAACAAGGGAATTGCTTATATTTCCCTTGTTTATTCCATTGAGAGCTAGTCATAGAGAATCAGTTGATTGTTTTATCAGCTCCTTTGATGTTAAAACTGCTCGTTGTATTTTCAACTTGCTTATCTTCTCGTCAATTTTTCAGAGTTTAATTTAAAATCATATTTCGCAGTGGACACAAAATGAAGATAGCAAGTAACATTGATAGTTTAAAAATCTCAATTGAGCAAACCAACACAATAAACAGGGAACCAAATTACATTTACAGTAGAAAGGGAAGTGAAGAAAGGAAGGAAGGTTAAAAGAAAAATAGAAGAGAAGGGTGTGAAATTTTAGTATTTTAATGGAATTGGATCGACGAGTTTGACCAATGTGATTGTGACATTCCATCGAACAAATGAGGAGAGTGAGGAGTGCATAATTGTATGAAATCTGTTACGATTTGGGGGGTCTAGGGTTGGCGGTCTTGGTAAGGTCGAGGAGTAGCACCCCTCGGTAGGGTCCGAGGAGCGATAGCCCCTAGCGGGGTCCTAGGGCGGCGCCCTGGACTGGGGTTGAGGTGCCAGGTCAAATCAAAAGTTTTTTATTCTAGAACCTACGTATCCTTTGGAAAATTCATCAGAAAAATGAAATTTTGGACCGAAACATTGTATCTATTGGACAAAACTGAAATCCAAAAAACATGACTTTTAGTTATGGCTACTACCCGAAATAACATGCCTATTGACATTTTGGTTATTTATTTTACCAAAACGAAACTGGGGTAAACATATAGAAAAACTCGGTTGTTTGTTCATAGCAAATTATATTCTCATTCTTGACAAAATTTCTGATTTTATCCGATTGAAAGTTTGGTGAATCGACTTAATAAATTTAAATTTGATAGCATATTTATGACTTCAAAATCATCCAAGAAATCCCCAAGTTCTAACATGAAATTTGGGTGGTGGAATTGGGAATTACAAAGTCCATACCTAGAAGAAAGTTATTGCGGTCATGTGGTTTTGTAAGATTTCAAAAAAAATTTTTGGTTGTTTAACAATGTAACACGAGCTCAGACTCTACAAAATGCTATCCGCATCCATGTTGACTCGACTCTGACATGGACACGTACATAAAATCTATGTCGGATCCGCTAATGAATCGTCGGACATGATAGATTCCAAGAGATGCAATGATGGTGGCAAAATAATCGAATTCGAAGATTAATAGGTTGTTGAAGAAGAAGAAGAAGAAGAGTAAAGAGAACAAAAAAATCTTTGATACCGAAAAGACTTTCCATATATTATATCATTTATTTATGAGTTAGTCAGAGGAAAAATTAAGTTTAATTTAATAAATACGTAGTATTTAATTTCTTTTCTAACTTTATGTTTTACCTGATTTAATTACTTTTCCTACTTTTATGCTAAAAATATGTTTTCCACTTTTTCCGCTTATTTAATTTCCAAAACTTTTTTCACTTTCCTTTTCTAATAACTATCAGAACCAATAATTTCTAAAATGTTTTTTCATATTTCCCCGTGTATTCCTAGCTTAGGAGTTTGAGATTAATAAAACAGACATATATATGCACACACATATACACATACACATACATATACATATACATATACATATACATATACATATACATATACATATACATATACATATACATATACATATACATACACATACATACATATGTATATACATATATATATGCATTAGTATACATATACATATGTATATATATGTGTGTAAATGTACATACATACATACATATATACATATACATACATGTTTTTCAAAACAAATACATATAAACAACATGCCAAAAGTACACAGATTTGGGTTAGGCTTTAAGCAATCCCTTAAGAATATTGGGACCCTAAAATCTTGGCTGAAATAACTAGTTGTTTCAGAGTTCTTTTGAAGATTGATAGGTTACATTGGAAGGTACCTTTGGTCATTATTCGAGGGTCCTTGTTGACGTTGACTTATCGACACATCTGCCAACCATAGTTGATATTGAAAGGAAGGCCATGAATTTTGGATTGAATTGCTCTTTGAAAATGTTCTGACTTTTTGTAAACTATGTAACTCGATAGGTCATTACCCTTACGATTGTAGAAAAAACAAGAAGCCTTCAAAGGGTATGTGTATACAATCTAAGGACGGAAGGAATGCATCCAATTAAGGAAATAACCAACATTTGATGGAGAATAATTCAAATTTGGAAGGAAGAGTTGAGAGTTCTCAAGTTGATGCTAGAAAATAATAGGAGGATGATAAGGATGATTCAATTTCTTCACAACATGAGCATCATTTACTAACCCTTTTAACAAAAAGCAAACCAAGATAGAAAAAACTGACTTTGATATTAAATTTAGTAGTTCCTGCTGCTATAATGCTTAACAACATTCAGGAAAGCCTTCTAGTAAAAAAAACTCAACTTTGTTGATATGGACCAAGAGGCGGAGGGGGAAGAATCTGAGGAGGTTTTTGATGACATAAGTGGAGATCAAATGGATATTGATATTAGTCAAAAGTTGTTCCATGTTGAAAATATGGAAGGTATTAGTCTTATGGTTGATCTGGGTAGTGTGAAGGCGCTCTCTCCGAAATCCCATTAATAGGTATTGAATCATGGTGTCGGTGTATCATGGGCTGACCAGGCCGATAGGGAAGATGAAAACTCTTGGCAATTAGCTACAGGAAAATGTAGGAAATGCAGTAATGCTAGTTCTTTATAGCGAGACTTGCGATAGAATATTGAAAGGTATGATCAATGATAGCTTTATTTTGGAATTTCAAGGGTACTGATAATGTTATTACCCAACAATACCTTAAGAATCTTGTTTTCAAATTTAAGTCTTTGTTCCTTTATGTTGCGAAACCAATGGTAGATTTTAATGATGTTATAATTCTTTTTGAAGGAAATTGGGATTCACTTTAGTCGTAATCAATGAAAAACCAATCCCAACTTTATGGGTGCTCAAATACTCTTGCTTAGCTTAGACGGAACATATTATCAACCTCAGATTAGCAAGTGAGTGTTTGGGCTACTTTGGGTAACATTTCAACTTGTATTGGGTTTGTCTAAGGTAGTAACTCGCTCAATCAATGTGTAATTTTTTATGATTCATTTCTTTGGGATGTAATTTTAGGGGAAAGTAACTCGCTTTGAATAAGAGATTTTAATGCAATTCTTGGATCTCACAAGAAAATTGGAAATCCGTCGAACTTGAGGTCTTGTAGTAATTTTCGAGATTGAGTTGATGATGTAAATTTAGTGGATGTGGTTGTTGTTATGCCTTTTTATACATGGTTTAATAACAGAAGTGAGGGTGATAGAGTTGATTCGAGGCTTGATTAGGCACTGGTTTCCACTAGGTTTTCAGAAATCTGTGAGTTTTACAAATATAATAATCTAGCAAGACACCATTCTATCATCATCCTTTTTTATTTGTTGGGGCATTTGTATTTGAAAGAATTTGTAGGTTCCATTTTCAATCGATGTGGATAACTCATCCATCCCTATGTTAACTAATTACAGACCACTTGAGGGAAAATTTTCCTTCTCTTCCACCTACTCAGCTTCTTATGTTAAAGTAGAAAACTCTTCGTCTTATTTTGAGATCTTGGAACAAAGAAACTTTTGGCAATTTTGATTTTAATATCCGAGCCAGTGAGGGGAAGCTTCTGGACATTTTGAATATAATTTCGATTAATGGAATTAACAAGTATTTGGGTCTCCAAGAAATGGAACCTCATACTCAATTGGAGCTTCATCTTTGGTAAAATGAGATATAATTAAAGGAGAAAAACGATGTTTGTTGGCTTGAAGAAGGGGATCGTCATTCAAGTTTTTTTCATCGTGTAGCTAATGTGAAATGGGCTGCAAATAGAATTGATTTTTTAATGATAAATGGAGAGCTTTGCATTGATGTAGATCAAACTGCTTCACACATGTTAAGTATACAAATTTGTTTTGGAACTCGGCTAATGTTGATGTGGATATCCGGTTAGTTGATTCGGTTATCCCGAGTTCGGTCTCATCAAATGAGAATAAATCCCTCCTCCTTTGACCAAATAAGGATTATGTTAAATGGATTGTTTCAAACATTAATGAAACGAGTTTCTCCTGGCCCAGATGGTTTCACAGGATTCTTATTCTAGGAATTCTGGGATATGGTGGGAAACGTTGTGTGTAAAGTGGTATGAGATTTGTTTGATAGCGGACACATACTTCCAGAGCTGAATGTATGTTTAATGGCTTTGATTCTAAAAAAAGAGGGGGCGGATAAGGTTGAGGATTTTTGGCTTATTATAATGAGTAGTTTTATTTTCAAGACCATAAAGAAATTTTTTGCAACGTATTTGGGTGATATAGCAGCAAGGATAGTTTCTCTCAATCAATTCAGTTTCATAAAAGGGAGAGATATTCATGAGTGCATTGTGATGACCTAGGAAGGGGTCAACCTGATCAATCAAAGAAGTTTTGGAGGATCGGCGACGATGAAAATTGATATCAAAAAGGCTTTTGACACCTTAGAGTGGAACTTTCTTATGGCGACGCTAAGAGCTTTTAGCTTCTCAGATATTTTTATTTCATGGGTCCGAAACATTCTTCGCTCGACATGTAGTTCCATTCTTAAACTGAAAGGGCAACAAGGCTTTTTACATTGCTAGAGACGGGTTAGACAGGGGGATCCCTAATCTCCATTACTTTTTGGATTAGTTGAAGATTTCCTAAGCCGATACTTATCTTCCTTAGCCCAATTGAGGATGTTAAAAAAAATGAGGTACACAACCGATTCTTGATTTCCCTCTCATATGCTTTATGCCATCGACATTTGGTATTTTATAATGAAATTTTGGCCAACATGAACGTTTTAAGGGATGCTTTCAATCTATATGGCACGATTTCGAGACAATATGTAAATTGGTCCAAATCAAATATGTTTTTTGGTGACCCGGTAACATCTACGAGGGCTGTCAATTTAGCGAGTATAACATGCGTCATTATTGGGCAGCTTCCTTTTTTACTATCTAGGGGTTCCTCTCTTTCGAGAAACTTTGAGAGCAATACATTTAAGGCCAATCTTTCATAAAGTTATCCAGCGTTTTGCTGGTTAAGTGGGGAGCTCGCTCTCTATGGCTGGGTGGGTGGTGTTAGTTCAATCGGTAATCAATAGTTCTCTTCTTCACTCTTTTGCAGTTTACAAGTGGCCAAGCTCTCTAATAAAAAAAATTGTAGCAAGATATCAGAAATTTCATCTGTGCAGGATTCATAGAGAAGAGGAAACTGATTACGGTTCCTTTGCACGTGTGTGTGAAGCGATTGGAGTAAAAAGACTGGTTATTAAGAAGATTGAGGATATCAATGAGGAAATACTTCCTAAGTTTGCTTGAGTTTTGATGGTTAAAAATACAAAGTTTTTCAATTTATTCCGTGGAAGATTTCTTCGAAATGACTTATCGTTAGATTGGATTAAAAATTCCAACTTGTGGAATTATATTAGATAAATGTTTTGTTTGCTCCGTAGTCACATATTATGGTCTCTTGGCCCAACATCCACTATCAAATTTTCAAATGGGAATTGGATCAGCCCCATCCTTGCCGATCAACTAGAGTTACTGATTGCGAACATGATACAAAAAGGGGAAATAGTTACAAACTTTTATTAAGATGGGGGCTAGTCTAATCTCTTTTATTCAATCCCGGATGAGGTAATTAATCAAATTTTGATCACTCAAGTCAAGGAAAAGAAGGATACTTACTTCTGGAAACCAACGTCTAATGGAGCCTTTTCGGTGAAACTTTTTTACAATTGGTTGTAGCCTCGTTACCAAATGTGTGAAGCGTCAAAGAAAATTTAGCATTTAAGGATCTCTCCTTCACATTCGATGATTTGTTGGAGGATTTTCACAAGCTATGTGTCCACTCATGATGCCTTACAACGAAAAAGTATTTATATTGCTTCCATTTGCACTCTTTGTAATTGCCATCAGGGAAATCGTACTGATTTATTTGTTATTTGTGCTTATGTGAATTGTTTGTGGACTACGATCCAATCCCTTTTTGATCGTACGGTGAACATTGCAATTACGATAGAGGATAATATCAAAGATGCATTCAATAAATGTTAAATTCAAGTGCTATGGAATGCACCAGTGGTCAAAGTAATCTGACTGATTTGGTTAACTAGGAATCAAAAATTTTTTTTACAACATTCAGCCCTTTATCCACCATTCCCTACAACAACTTTGGGAGATCCTTAAACACACATATAGTTTGGATTTTGGTAATATGTGAAACTCAGCTGTTGAAAAGAAAAATCTCACAACCCTTCATCTGCAAGCGAGACCCCAGAGTGCCACACATGTTCCCTATCGGCCACATGGTTGGGCAAAAGTTAATACAGATACCTCTGTTGTTGGTTCTCCAGGTCCTATTGATGGTGGCGGTAATTTTAGGGATGCAAATGGATTAAACATGCTTTGCTTTGCGTTTCACAATGCATCTTCTTTTGCCTTCATCGAGGAGATCAAAGTGGTAATATATGCAATTAAAATTGCGGTAGCAAAAGGGGTTGGAACAAACATTGAATTGAGAGTGATGCCTCTTATATTGTTACAATCTTATGCACTCGAAGCAAAAATGTCCCTTTGATGGTTCGTGTAAAGTGGATTCATTACCTTTCTCTTCTCTAGGGTATGAATCTTGTTGTGTCTCATATTTTCATGGAGGGTAATAGAATTGCCGATGCCTTTGCTAATCATGGTCGCATAATGCAAGCTGAGTTCGAGTGGATGATCATGCTAGAGTTTTGCTTGGGTTATTATCTTCTTGATCTTCAAGTGCGTTTGAGTTATCGATGTAGATAGTTTTTGTAGTTATGTTATTGCTTCTTTTTTCCTGAAATTTTATTGGAATAATTCTCTTTTTTCTTTATTTATAATAAAATTTTAGGGAGGTTGTTTAGAGTGGGGTAAGAGCAGCGTCCCTCCACGGTGTTCCGTCCATTATACGCCTCCGAGTGTTGTCATGTAAGTGGTGGTTCACTGAGGGATGAATTTCATCATCACTCTTTTCTTCTGTTCCCTAATCTTATTCAAAAAAACTCAAATGAATATTACTCATCAAAGATTTGGGTCCCTTAAAATACTTTTTGGTCATAGAATTTTCACGATTCAGACGATGCATATTTAAGTCCCAATGAAGTATGCAGTAGATATACTACAGGATATAGGTTCAATTGGAGCAAAACCTGAAAAATTTTCTATGGAGCAACAAATATAACTCAATGCAACTAATGGAGAATTACTACATGAACCATCCAAGAACAAAAGGCTTGTTGGTCAACTCATCTACTTAACAACGACAAGGCCATACATAGTACACATAATACGAATGCTTATTCAATTTATGGGAGAGCCACAGACAATATGTTGGAATGCTACTCTTCGATTGTTGAGGTATATCAAAGGTTCACCTGGACAAGGTCTTTTATTGTCACCACAAATTCCTTGAAATTGATGGGATGTTGTGATTCACAATGGGCAATGTCGTATGACGCAATGATATATTTCAGGATATTGTGTATTTCTTGGGTCTTCCCTAATATCGTGGAAATAAAAAAAATCAAGCAAATTTTTCGTGGTCATCTGTTGAAGCGAAATATAGGGCAATGACAAATGCATGTTTGGAAATGACATGGCGTCACTATATTCTACAAGATTTGGGGGTGAGAAGAACAAACCAGCAAAATTGTTTTGTAATAATCAGACAGCACTACGTATAGCAGCTAATTCGATCTTTCATGAACGTACAAAACATATAGAGATCGATTGTCATATTGTAGGCGAAAAGTTGCAGTCAAGCCTTGTTAGACCATGTTATGTTTCAACTAAAATGCAACTAGCAGATATTTTCACGAAAGGCCTTAGATCGAGATTAATTCGAAAATCTGAAAGACAAGTTCGGAGCCTAGAATATCCACTCGTCAACTTGGGGGGAGTATTAGCAAAAAATATTGCATATATCATTTTTATCTTGTACTTAACATTTCCATATTTAGATATGTATTTAGTTTGTCAAGTCAATCAATTACTTGTAAGTTGCAAATAGCATTATTACGGGCTTATGTTTAGAAGATGATTACAATTATTTTTGTGTATATATTGTTGGAAGTTGATCAATGAAATACAACAACTTGCCACATACTTTTCTTTATTTACCTTTTATATGATTTAAATTAATTAATCGAAAAAAAACGCCATTTCGTCATTTCCCCCGATTAAACCAACTTTATAATTCCATTTAACCTTCTTCAAGTTCTATGTATTTCTAACCGATTCCCACAATGAAAGCCATTAATTTCATTGATTTGCATTCTACACTTATTACAATCAGTGATCTCTTCTTGTTAAAGTCACTAATGTTCAACAAGCAAAGATTACTCCACCACTATGACCGAACCATTTCCTCTAAGATTTCTGAAATAACTTCAATCGCTTACAAATATAATTATGCATCAGAGCAAAATCAACAAGTTTTGATAAAAACAGATGAGGAAGAAGAAGGCGTTTTTTTCCGATGGAGATGAAGAAAAAAGAGATGAATCAAAGGAGTTAATAAGAGGGTATATTGGCCATACTTGTTCTCATTACCGTAACCTCTCCCAATTAGAGTTAAAAATCTTCAAATTGTAACAGGTAATTAAAACAGCAGCAATTCAAAACATAAACCGCAGCAGTTCATTCTTATAAAAAAAATTTAACCGAACTGTCGTAAAAAATATGGAGCATGAATATAAAATGATGAAAGGGAATTGCAGATGGATGAGTATATTTTTATTGAGCATGAAATCACCTGTTTATACACCAAAAGCGTACCTAAATATGCAGAAAATCTGCTGAAAATAAGATAATATCACATAAAAACAGCATGAAATAAAGCTCCAACTAATCTAAAACTATATCATATCTAGACTCTTTTAAACTACAACTTTGGAGACAATTTCAACACAAAAACTATTACATCTGCAGTTGGATTCCTATCTGTAATTATGCTAATTGCAGCTGTTAGGATGAGAAACAAACGCCCCCTAAAGAAAAGGGAAATGAACAAATGCAAATTAGGAATTTTAAACTAATCAACATTGTTTTATAAGTTATGCAAAATCCATGATATATGACAACAATTAAAGTTATTCACACAAATTAGGCTGTTAAAGCCATTAATTGATGTGTCCTTGATGTTTATCTTCTAAAACTATACATCTTATATCAAATTTCTCTTTCTTTTTTCTTGATATAATACCTTGTTTATGTGAATTCGCATTATCTTTTCCTCTATATTCTAACAAATTTCCCCAAATATTGTTGCGTTTTAATCCTTGAAAGAAATCCATTTTATTGTATTAATTTTCTACCTAAAATGAATTGAATGACTTCCAAAATGTTAATTCCAAACACATCCTATAAGTATATTCCTATTTTTCAGAAAATATTTTCGAACCGAGTTTGATTGCTTAAAGTTAAATAAGATGAAACAAGAGAAAACAATGTACAAGTTAGGATCGACAGTTCCTATATATGTTCCCATTACCTGGTCAGTACATGATTCAATTTTATCCTACTGGTATTGAAATTCTCTAAAATTCACATGATTGTAAAGTTAGATTAATCTCACCTATTCAATAGCTAAGATTTAGTC
Organism: Euphorbia schlechtendalii; assembly: GCA_949673415.1. NCBI lineage: Eukaryota > Viridiplantae > Streptophyta > Magnoliopsida > Malpighiales > Euphorbiaceae > Euphorbia > Euphorbia schlechtendalii. The sequence goes on along the minus strand of CATIWQ010050067.1, from coordinate 2,599 downwards.
TAATTTTAAAATCCAAAAACAAATACTTTTAAAAACGAACTAATTGTACTACACTTTACGATCGATTAATCTTAGAGAGCATTACAATCCATATATGAAAGATAATGGTTGAGTGATGAGAGAATCAATTTAACACTTTAGCAAAAATTTCGAGTTTTAGTAGGTAGTAAGGAATCTTAGACACCACCATTAAAATTTTTCTTCGGAAACTAAACTCGTAATTTTGTTTATGGTTCTATTCTGGTTCAATTTCTGTTTTTCTTCCGGAAAAATGAGCTAGATATGATGTCCACAGTATGCATAAGTAACATCAAACTAAATAAAATAAAAACCTGGCAGTTGCAGTCTGCAAACACAAGGAAGGTGGAAATGACTAATTACCTTGAGCTTGTTATCTAACTTATCCTCAAACTCAGTCACACCTGCGCAAACGTTCTTCTACTTTAATTAATTTGATTTCAATATGCTTTTAACTTGGAAATTGATATATGCTTCATTCTAATTAACAACAACATGAACAAGAACAATCAAGTTAGAAATAACATTAATTTTAACAAGATTATAAAATGACAATAAGTATATCAATATAATTACATAACTCCTCCATCTCATAGTTTGTAAGCATAATTTCCTATCATGTGAACTAAACATTGTTCTCTAAAATAAGAACCCTAAATCATGTTACTCTGAATTATCTATGACTGCCACTCATAACAAGCCAATATTCCTTTGAATTCCATGTAAGTTTTTCTTATCAAACATGAACCTACATGAATTCCTACATTCCCACTTAGAATCCTTGGATTTAGAACTAAAACAAATAGGATTCTATGTTCGTTACCTTGACAGAAACCCTAGCTTAAAATTGTGGTTGAAATGGATCTTTGCTTGTGCTTCAACCAAACAATAATAAGAAAACAAAATGTAGCAGTCAACGAAGAGATGAAATTTGAAGAACAAAAGGTGCCAAGATGGCTTTGATCTGCGCTTACACCTGCACCTTGTTTTTGCTTGTTCAATTAATGTGGAGTATAAAACAAAAGATTCAAACATAAGGTGCAGGTGCAAATGCAGAAAAAGGCTGCTGGCATGTATCAGCTTATTGATGAATAATTCTTTTAATTCAAAAGATGCGGCTGAATGTGGAAAATTAGGTTAATTTTATAGAAGATTAGAAGAGATAGAGAATTGAAAAGCAGCCAATAGGAGAAAGAGAAGGGAAAGTAAAGGGAGATGGATAAGGATTTGACAAGCACAATTATATTGTCCAAATAGCTCGGGACTTGGCTATTATTATTTATTTGCTGTCTACCATAATAATATGATATCGAGGGAGTTCTATTTAAATTCAACATAACTCCACGTGATGTATATACACAAAGCACGTGGGATTTGATGTTGTTGCCAATGGTGTTGTTACACGTGGCGTTTTGATAGCTAACACTCGCTGCCACCCTCGTGTCTCCTCTTCCCTTCCCTTCGATTCTTTTCTGTTCTGCTTCACTTACAGTTGCAGATATACTTTTGTGTTTAATACTTATTTTAATTTAGTTTATTCCTCATTATCTGTTTCAACAGTGATATTATTATTATAATCTTTTGATATTGTTCATACGAATCCAAAAATGTCAGAGTTCATTTGAATTATAATTAGAATCCAACTTATGGTAATTAAGTTAGAATTTTTATGTGAGAATTATTCACTAAATCATGTTAATTAATGGAGTCAGTGCTGATGAATTACTAATTACAACTAAGATTATCTTGTAACTACCCAATGAGATTCTTCACATAATCAAATGAACAATTAAATTGAGTTATCTGATGTTTTCAAATCGTTGATTGTTGGGATATTTTTTTAAGGGAACAGCGATAGAAATCCTATGTATCCTTCAGGAATTATCATCAAAGTGTTGAAACTATATATTCTCTTCAAAAAAAAAAAAAAAAAAAAAAAAAAGTTACGGATTATGAGTATCAAGTTACTATTATCTAGTTGGCTTTGTCATCATGTTAGTTGTTGTCTTCCTATTGTGCGTATTTCCAGTGTTAGTATTTTTTTTGGTCATTTGTCTAACTATATATGTTTATTTTTTTAATAAATGACACTTATATTCATTAGAATAACATTCTTAGTCGGTTTACTTACTATAAAGGTTTTTTAATCTATTTAGTGATGTGCGAACATTGGTATCCTCACGGATATTCTATCAATGTTATTAACTTACATCTTGTAGGTATCTAATTGAGAATTTATGTGAACGTGTGTCACACATTCAAGTTTAATTATAAAATTACCTCCAAATCTTTCATGATATTGATATGGGACAAAATCAATATCTTGATCATCTCGCAAAAGAATGTCTTTTGTGAAACCGACTAGTTAGCATGATAAGGCTAGTGGGGGCACTTAAAAATAGAATGAAGCTCGACGAATTTCATGTCAAGGTCAAGAATGGTGAGTACAACTCTAAATTTTAAATTATTTGGAGTGTTTAGAGTCTACCAATCCCCTATCATACCATTGACGTTTTCAAGGCATAAAAGAGTTTTAGCAATTGAAGCACTGAAAATACATAAAAGGAAATTAGATTTTGCT